>CM053785.1:310963983-311163983 GCA_028749045.1 Cupressus sempervirens
CATTATTTTCTATTACAATATCAATATATTAGAAAAATTCAAAGACTTTCTTATAAAAAATGGTTGAGACCTCTTCTTGTCTAGTTCTTTTAAACCCTCATAATTATCACACATGGAAATTTTCTATGTAATGACTTCTTTGTTCAAAGGGTTTGTGATCTTGTTTAGATACGATGCAACCAATTTTTTAGAGTCAATATCATACTTTACAACATAGGAATAAGATAGATGAAGCCATGGGTCTAATTTCTTTGAGTTTTTCAAATAGCTTACACTTTCATCTTAATAAGTGTACCACCCCTCAAGAAATGTGGGAAAATTTTAAGGACTTATTTGGTACCATCAATGAGTTCAAAGAACTTTAGATTGAGGCAAAGCTTACTTCACTAGTACCAAATACTTTTCCCTCTATTGAGGGCTTTCTAATGAGGTTCAAACAATAAAGAACTTTATTACATGGGTGTGAGAAAGTGAAGATAGATAAGGAGTGCATCTATCTAATTCTATCAAACCTTCGAGGAAACTTTCAATTTTTCTCTTCTACCTTCCATTCCACTATGGATGCTTTAGGTCCTAGACTTACCATGCCCACTTTTGAGATTTTTTGTGATTAATTGACTAGAAAGTAGTCCACGCTTACATAGTTCGATACTATTATAGGATCAAACACCCAGGCATTGGTTGCTCAGAAATCTACAGGGAAGCTGAAAGAAAAACTGAAGCCCAAGAAAAATTCAATAGATAGTAAGAGTTCCTCCAAGCTTACTTCTAAATTAGATGCTCAAAAATCCACTCTAAAGGGTGAATCTTCTTGGTCTAGTCAGTATTTTTCTAAGACTAAGAAGTTTATAGGTGATCCTTGTAGTTTTTGTGGCAAGGAAGGACATCTAGTTTCCAGGTGTTGGAAACATCTTGAGGCTTTAGAGGAGGCCATGTAGCAACATAGTAGTGCTTCTTTGAAGCCACCACCTCCTCATTCAGGGAAAGGATATGCTCTTTCTGCAAGAGAATTATCTTCTATAACTACTTGGATTTTTTATTTAGGTGCCTCCCACTATATGACACATTCACTTGATCTGATTACCTCAATTTCTTAGAGTGTTACTACACAGATTGTAGTTGATGACTCCACACAAATTTTAGTTTTAGGTTCAGGCACTATCTCTTTAGAGGGTGGTTCCCTACATGAAGTTCTCTTTTTTTTGGTCATTTCTATGAACCTCTTGTCTATCTTTCAAATTTTTCATTCTTGCTCTGGTGAGACAATTGAGTTCTCACCACATGATGTGGTTATTCAAGATCTCCATAAAATTAACTTGGTTGTCGCTACTAGAAGTGCTGATCTTCAATCTCACTTATATCAATTTGATGGCTTTGGGAGCTTTGATACTATAGGTGTTTCTCTTATTGCTCATGCAGACATAGTGATCAAGCTTTGGTATAAGCATTTTGGCCATGTCAACTATAGATATCTATAAAAAATGAGTACGTAGGAGCTAGTGATTGGGATACCTCAGATCTCTTGTACTAATGATGTTTGTCAAGGTTGTGCACTTCGAAAACGTCATAGGGATCCATTTTTGGCAAGTAGATCCATACATACTAAGGCACCATTGGAGTTGATACACAATGATCTTATGTCATTCCCACTCCATCCATTTTAGGTGCTTGATATGTGCTTACCTTCAAAGATGACTTCTCTAAATGAACGTGGTTGTACTTTTTGAAGTACAAGTCTAATGTATTTAATTCATTTTGAATATTTAATACATTTGTGCAGATGTAGTTTGGTCTTTTTGTCAAGTGTATAAACACTGACAATGGAAAGGAATATGTGAATCAATCTTTTAGAGAAATTTTTGTACTGAGCATGGTTTACAACATCACAATTCCCCATACCCCTCAGTAGAATGGGATTGTAGAGAGAAAGAATAGGACATTAAGAGAGATGACCAATTGTATGATATAGTCTCAAGCTATGAGTTCTTCATTTTGGGTTGCAGCTATCAATTGTACCAACTATATTTAGAATTGGATTCCTTATAGGGCATTATGATATTTGATTCCTGAGGAGGCTTGGACTCATGTCAAGCCTGATATTTCTACATTCCACATTTTTGGTAGTGAGGCTTGGGAATTTATTCCAGATGCTCAGTGGATAGCCATGAAGAGGAAGAGATGACAACTCATATTTGTTGGTTACTATGAGGATGTGAACACATATAGGTTATTTTACCCTAATTTCATAGATGTCTTGTTTCAGCAAGATGTCTAGTTTGATGAGTGTTATCCTTAGATAGAGCCTCCATCACTAGCTTCTCCCTCACTACCTAGTACTTCCTCCACTCCTCCACATGATTATGCATCCTTTGTGGAAGATCTTGATGTTGATCCCCCTTCAGCAAATCAACTAGTTATTTAGCAAGTGCCCAAGTGGGCTCATGATACTATTGATTTAGTAGGACCTATGGCAAGTGATCCTTCAAATTCTTGTCACACTCATCCTCAGACTTCTAGTACTATTGATTCATGTTATTTCAGATGATCCATAGATTTTATCATAGGCGATATGATACTTAGTGTGGGATTGAGATATAGATGAGGAGTACTCTTCTTTGATGAAGAACCACACATGGGATCTTCGCCCTCTGCCAAAAGGGAAAAAAAATGGTTTAGTGTCGGTGGGTATACCATACTAAGTATGTTGTAGATGGTTCTATTGATAGGTACAAGGACCATCTTTTTGCAAAGGGATTTTCATAGGTTGAAGGTATTGACTATTCTAAGACCTTTTCTCTTATTGCAAAGATGAATTCTATTTGCCTTGCACTCTCTCTTTTAGCTTATTAGGGATGGAAAGTTTTTCAAATGGACATGAAGAGTACCTTTTGCATGGAGACCTATGTGACAAGATCTATATGGAGTTGCCTCATGGGTATGTGCAAGACTCTTCTTTGGTATGCCAACTTTGATGGTCTTTATATGGTCCCAAACAAGCCCCTCAAGCTTGGTATGAGAAGATGGATTCCTTCGTGCTTGCTTCACCATTCACTCATTGTCATTTCAATCCTATAGTTTACATTCAATGTCATGGGGCTAACTTATTGATACTAGTCCTTTATGTAGGCGATCTCATCATTATAGGTGGCTCATCCTCCATGATTCAGAGTGTTCAATGAGATTTAAGAGGGTAGTTTGAGATGATAGACCTTAGACTTCTACACTATTTTTTGGGCCTACAAGTTGTTCAATCTTCACATGGGATAGCCATACTCCAACATAAGTATGCTCTTGATATTCTTGAGAGATTCAACATGCTTGATTGCAATCCTACTCCCACACATTTTTGTTGGAATCAATTATTCAATTGTATATTATCTTTGATGTTTACACAAATGTCAGTATTAACTAAGAAATATAGAGTTTTCAATATTAATCTTATATATTCTAGTGTTAATCGAGCTATTTTGTATTGTATGATAAATAAAAGTTTGTATTGACATCTAAGGGACAAGGATTTTTTTGTGGTAACTTTACATTTCTAACAATTGGTATCAGAGTAGTTGGTGCTTGTAGGAAAAGGTTTTAAGGACCTAAGCTAAAGATCATGATGTCTTAATGTAATGGCTACCCCTAGTTTACTTTTTATGTGATATTGTTGAATTCTTCTAGACTAGTTTTATGGTTATGCTTTATGATTATTGGTACTTAGTTACCTGATTTGATTTGATGTTATTTCATACTTAGTTGATATATTTGATGAGCTACTTGATGCGTAGTTATTTCATGTGTTCATGATTATTCTTTTGATGATGATACGTGTATGTTCATATATAGTGATTTCAATTATTTCATAATGATAGTTAGATGGATTATTTATATGCAGTTTCTATGGTTACTTATCCCATACTTGCATGTGTATGATGTATTTGTATGTTTAATTTTATGTTTGACATTTTTGATATGGTTGAGGGAGGGAGTCGTAGTCACCATCTAGTCAACATCTACACAATGCACCACTCCTTGCCATTTTCTATTTAGTTTAGATCTAGATATGTCTATGTTCATGCTCAAATTTTATACACATTGTAGGTATCGGGTATCAACTTCCTTAAATTGTTAGAATGAGCATGTCCTATCACAGTATCTCAATGGTAAAAGAGGGGAGAAATTTCTTAAGTCTAAATCCTAACCCTAAGCCAATTGTCCTAGAAAGTAAGCCAAGTTTTTGAGTTATCCACCCTTCCAAATTCGTCAGGTGATGTGAATTTGAGATTTTGAAACTTGAGTTTGATTTAGTACTTTGTCTTAAAAAATGGGTTTTCTTATTTAATTCTATCGGCCCTATTGTGATTTTCAATTATAATTCAATCAAATAAAGAAGATTATTTAATAATTTAATTTAACAAGAATTTATGAAGAAAATTTGATATTTAATTATATATAATTAACTGAGAAATTAATTAAATGAAATAATTAAATTTAAAAGATTTTATTAAAGTTTTTGATTTTTGCTTAATTATATTAATTTAATTTAATAATAATTTATTTAGGAGTTTAATTTTAATAATAAACTCTAAATATTATTATTAGTTGAATTAATAAATATATTATTAAAGACGTCTTGTGATTTAATGAGAGAGAGAGAGAATAAATTTAATAAAGTTTATATTAATTAAAATGTAAAAAGTTTACACATGGAATTAAAATAAGATAAAATTATAAAGAAAAAGTTCGCGTGATTATAAAACTGAAACCATTAAGGGAGAAAGCTCTTTATTAAGAAATTAGAGCTCATTTCTCCACACATAGGTTTGGAGGAGAAAATTTCAAGAAAGAGAGTTTTCAAGAAAATGAGAATTTATTATGAGCTTTGAACATTCATCTGGTTAGCATCAGATCGAGGTAGGATCTTGTTGAGATTTGAATAGTAGTTTCCTCTTTGAAATTTCTCTATCTTCTCTGTGTTTGTATGGATATGTTTTTAGAAATTTAATTCAGGTTTAAACCCTTGATTGAGAAAAGTTGATTCTCATTCTTGAATTGTCTATAAGAGAGATCAATGAAAAATTCTTATTGGAACTCAGATTTTTTAGAAAATTAAATTCAGGATGAAGGTTTGGAAAATAGTACTAGAAATTAAATTTACAAATTTGATAGTTTGTATTTGTTTTCCTTTAGATATATACTGGAAAATTTGTAAATATATATATAACTATAAATTACCATGGTAAATAATTACTATGATAATAATTTATTTTGGTATGATTTTGGAGGGGGGCATTTATTATTTTTAATTGTTTTGTAATATATATATATATATATATATATATATATATATATATATATATATATATATATATATATATATATATATATATATATATATATATATATATATATATATATATATATATATATATATATATATATATATATATATATATATATATATATATATATATATATATAGTGAGGAGGGGCCATGACCTCCCCCCTCCTTGTTGCAATGACAAACCGATTATGATGATAGTGAACACTACCTAAGTAGTCGGCTGCTAAGCGACCTCCCCAAAAGGAGATATAATAAATTAATATTGCATATGTATGTTGTTTTAATTGTTAGATATTATTATTATATTTAATAATTATTATATTTTTAGTTTAATGATTATTAATATTAATAAATTAATATAAACATATTTTATTTTATTAATATTTTAATTATTCTTATTGTTAATTTAATAATTGTTAATAATAATTTTTAATTATAAGGTTGTATTTATATTCTATAAAATTAAAATTATTTTAATAGACATTTTTAAAAATTATATTTAAGGAAAAAAATTCTACTTAAAATTTAAGGATGTTATTTTTAAAAAGAATAGATTCAAGTTATATGAAATTGTTTTCTGCACTAAGTAAACTTGTTTTCTTTGTGAACTTGAAAACTCAAACCCTATTTTTAAATCAAAGTCTTATGTTGTTTTGAAAACCAAGCAAATTAAGAAAACTACAATTGTTGTGATGTATGTTTTATTTTGTGTTGGGATTGGAGTTGACTAAGTACGTTGACCAATCAAGATGTTTACTAGAGACTTGGGGAGTTTTGTTTTGTGATGATGTTATGGTTATTATTTGGTCATGATATGTTATACTCGACCATTGTGATGTATTCACTTATTTTTATGATGAGTTTTGATTAGTTGCTTGTTAGTGCTTTCTTATTGCTTGTATAGAACTAAGGTGAATGGTGTGATTATCCTAGTGTAACCTTTGAGTTTGGATCAGTTATCTTTTGATGCTTTCTAGTTGCTTGTATAGGACTGAGGTGAATATTGTGATTTAGATCTATAGGTACTTTCTAGTTGCTTCCATAGGACTAAGGTGGATATTGTGATTTATTTTTCGGTTTGTATTAGTTGCTTGTATAGGATTGAGGTGAAAATTATGATTTTATGTGTTGTACTTTTCATGAGCTTAAGGTAGGTAATCTTTGTGCATTTTGGGAAGTGGCTTGCAATGGAGGCCGAGTCCCTAAAGAGGCTACCTAGGTAACCCATTGTAAGTTGTTTTAATAAGTGATAAAATCTCATTAAATGGGTTTTAAAATGAATTAATATGAGTCAATGTTTTTCCTTACCCATGCCTCAAGTGCTAGTACAGGCTAGGATGGGAGTAGAAAAGATTCTTGGTTGCGACCTTGCTTTGTTAGTATGTCTTTTTTGTAATAAAGGATACTAATGCCACATAGAGTCATTAGGGGGGCAGAGTCTAGTGAGGTTGCCAAGGTAACCTTAGAGTTGGCTCATGAAATAACACTTGCCCACTTACAAAGTAGATTTCCTACATTTCTTTGTTGCCTCTGGGTTTAGATGTTACTTGTGTCTTGGCACCTTTTAGATAGATTGCTATCAGGATTTCCTTGACCTAGATGTTGGTTATGAATTGTGGATTGATATCTATTTGGGATTTGAGATTATCTCCTCAGCATGGTGGGATTGGGCCATTTAGGTTCTACAAGGTCTGATGGTAGTGTTTCTGATACCATTGAGATCGAACAACTGGATGCCATTGTTGGATGTACTTGTGTAGTTGTTCCTTTAATTTTGATCTTATGTTTTTGTTGGATGGTTATATTATGTTGTACTGTACTTGATTATCTATATATCTTTTAAAATGATTTTCATGATGTATATTATTTGAACTTTTCATACCCTGTGACTTGTACAATAGATGATCATGCATTCTGGTTATGCCAAGTGGCATCTTATGTAATTGTATATTTTTTGATTAAATTCATACTTGTGATTATTCTATGATGTAGATTTGTTATGTATCTGATTTAGTGTTAATAGAACTTTATATATGATTCAACATCATGGGACCCTTAAGAGATGTAATATTTTTATGGATTGTTTGTATGTATATAAGTTATTTCTTCTGCTATATTATCTCTTTTTGTTATAACCTTTCAAAAAAATTGTTTCGAAAACTTAGTGAAACTTTAGGTTAATTTCTTTTGGGTACTTGGCAGGGAATTAAAATTATAGAAGAGAGATTCCTCCACTTAACAGAGAAAACTTTTCAGCATGGCAGGAGTTGATGAAGCTTCATATATCAAGCATTAGTGATGATGGTGTATTCTACTTGGAGAACAAATATGTGGTACAATCCAAGCCTATGTTTGTGGAGAAAATAATAGAAGAAAAGGATCACAATATTATGATGATTGATGTTGCATTGTCTTTGAACTATTCTAAATTTGATGAAGTCAAGGATTTTCCTACTGCATTTGACATGTGAGAAAAGTTGAAGAAAGTCATTGGAGGTGACAAAAATGTGCAAAGAGCTAAGACATAAAGTTTAAGAGGAAATTTTGGTCAACCAAAAATGAAAAAAGGTGAGAACAACAGCCAATACAGTGAAAGGGTAAAAGAAAGTGTTAGTGCAATCAAAGTTGCAGAAGGTAAAATTGATGATGAAATAGTAATCAACAAGGTACTAAGAACTCTTCTTCCTATTTATGCAATTAGAGTTTCATCTATTCAAGAGATGAGATACCATCCAACACATGATCTAACCCTAGACATTCTTGTGGGAAGATTGACTTCTTTTGAGTTGGATAATTTTGATAATTATGCTCCTTCTAACAATCTTGAATTCACATTCAAAGCTAAACTAGCCTTTGGTAGAGAAGGAGGGAACTCAAAAGGTAAACAAGTTGACAGTGAAGATGAAGATGATTCAGATGAGTATCTTGAAGTTATTGAAGCTCTCCTAGAAAAAAAGGTAGCAAAGGGAAAAGAAAAATTCAGAGGAAAGATTCTATTGATTTGTTTCTCATGTGAAGAAGTTGGTCACATTGTTGCAAGGTGTCCAAACAAAGAAGACAAATATGAATTATTTTTTAACAAATTCAAAGGAAAGAAAGACTTCAAAAACTACAAGGACTTCAGAAAAAAAGGTAAGAAATCAAGTTACATTGCAAAAGATTATAATAATGATGATGATGAGGATGAATCAGTTTATATTGATATCAAAGATGAATCTAATGATGAGGAAAATGAAAAGATGGCACTAATCTCTCATGCTAGAAAAAATGATACATGGATCATAGATAGTGGTTGTTCTCATCACATGACTGGTGTGTTGAAGATAATTGATCAATTATATATTGTCTTTGATGTTACAAAAAAATTCATATCTTTACCAGCCAATGTATGCCAAGCCCTCTTAGGTGATGAAGATAGTTTTTTGTGTCTATCGAGTATTCCAGTGTTTGCCAAGTTCAGAAGATAGTGTCTATCGAGTTCACTTGGGCATCAAAGAGAAGTTCACAAAAGTTGAGTATTAACCGAGCTCACTTGGTTAACAAAGGAAAGTTGGATGGAATCAATGTTAATTAAGCTAACTTGGTTACCAAAGGAAGTTTGTGAAGATGCATTATTAATTGAGTTCTTTTGGTTAACACAGGAAAATTATTTCAGTGTTAGTATCTACCGAGCAGGGTCAACTCACAAAGGATTTTCTTGTTTTGGCATATTGAGTTTAATAGATTTGTTTATTGGTTCTAGCAGACTGAGGAGATTAATATTAATTATTCTAATTTGTATTCAAGCTAACTTGACAATGCTAATGATATAGGTATAAGGTCATGTTGAGGGTTGAATGTGTCAGAAGTATTCAAGTCAAAATTGAGATCTAAAATCAACAATACAATTGCATCATCAATCAGGTCATATCATTGCTACTCTCTAAAAATTGTAGTAGTGTATCAAATCTCCTAATAGAGTTAGCTTAACAACTATTTGCCAAATCCTCTAATAAGATGACATTTCTAGATTGAAGTGTCTAAAGACCTCTAACAAGGCCACTCCTAATAAAGCTATTAAATCCTCTAACAAGGTCACACCTAAGAATGCATTTTGTAATCTTTAACAGGGTTGGCTCCTAACAGGGCTCACTTTAGAAGAATGAAAAAGAGTAACTAGTTGCAATTGGTGGTTTATCCCAAATTAGGTTTCCATGTTAAATCTTGGCATCACTTTTGTTTATGCTATTTATTTTATGTGTATGCAAATAATTTAATTAAGGTTAATCATAGTTAATATCTTAAGATCTACATGTTTAGTATTTGTCGAGTAACAATTGATATTATAGTGCTTTCTGAGTTATAGCATATTGTTAGTGTTAACTAAGTAACAATAGTTTCAACAAATTTTATGTATTGTATTGACATCTAAGGGATTTGGGATTTATTTTAGTGGTAATTGATTCACCCCTCCCCTCTTAGTTACTCTTCTTAGATTTCCAACAATTGTTATCAGAACTTTTGGTGCTTGTAGAGAAGGTTTCAAGGACCTAAGCTAAAGACCAAGATGTCTTATAGGAGAGGGATTCCCAAGTTGAAAAAAGATAACTTTGAGGCATGGAAAGAACTTATGAAGCTACATCTGGTGATCATCAGTAATTCAGGTTTGAAATATTTAAATTCTTGGTATATAGCTCCTATTGAAACAATGACTATGGAAGAGATTGCTGAAAAGAAGAATCACAATATCATGATGATTGACATCGCATCAACTCTTAACTATGCTGAATTTGATGAGGTCAAAGGGTGTGCTATTGCTAATAAGATGTGGAAAAAATTGAAGGATATCTATTGATGCAATGATAATGTGAGAAGAGCCAAGGTAGAAAGCTTAAGAGGCCAGTTCGATCAGATGAAGATGATGGAGGATGAAAAAATTGCAAAATATGTTGATATAATCAAAGCTAGTGCAAGTGCAATCAAATTCTCTAGAGGGAAAATTGAAAATGTGACAGTGATAAGCAAGGTACTCAGAACCCTTCTTCCTATCTATACAATCAGAGTGCCAACTATTTAGGAGATGAAATGTGATCCAAATAGTAAGATAATCTTGGATGCTTTAGTGAGAAGATTGACAACATTTGAGCTAGATAACTATGATAATTATGTTCCTAGTTCTAGCAATCTTGAGTTTGCATTTGAAGCCAAGTTATCAATGAAAAAGAAAGCTACAAAGTCAAAAGAAAAACAATCTAAAAGAGAAGAGGAAGACAGTTCTAACAGTGATCTTGAAGCCATTGAAGCACTACTTGCAACAAGATATCCCAAAGGAAAAGGAAATTATAAAGGTAAAATTCCTCTAATCTATTTTTCTTGTGAAGAAGTTGGTAAGATTGTTGCAAGGTGTCCAAAAAAATAAGACAAACATGAAAAGAAGAACATCAAGTATAGAAGGCAAGAATGATTTCAAAAGCTATAAGGGAAAAGGTAAGAAGTCTTGTTCCATGGCTAAAGACTTAGATAGTAGTGATGATGATGAAATGGTCTATATTGTTGTAAAAGATGAATCTAATGATGAAGAAGATAAAATGGCACTTGTCTCTCATGTTAGAAAAAATGATACATGGATTATTGATAGTGGTTGTTCTCATCATATGACTAGTGATAGAATAAATTTTGAACATATGGAACAATATGATGGTGGAAGTGTAAGATTTTGAAACAATGAACCATGTTGCGTAAAAGGAAAAGGTTGTATTTATCTAACCAATGAACTTAGATGTGATAATGCTTAGTGGGTTGAAGGATTGAAACATAATCTACTAAATATGGCATAGTTGAATAATATTGGATTAAAGGTAGAATTAATGAATGGGAAGGCCAAACTACTAGATGGAAAAGGAAATCTAGTTGGGTTTGGTAACCAAACTAAAGGTAACTTATTCTACCTAGATCTTAGTGAAAGTTCATGTTTCATTGCTCAAGTAAAAGAAAGTTGGTTATGGCATAAAAGGTTATGTCATGTCAACTTTGATAACTTGATCAAGATAAGAAAATACAAAAGAGTAAGAGGTATTCATAATCCGAGGAAATCCGAAATGGGTCTATGCAAGAATTGTCAAATTGGTAAGATGGGAAAGACAAGTTTCAAGAGGAAGAACTATCATTCTGAAGAAGTCTTGGAGTTGGTTCATACAGACCTTTGTGGACCTATTGGCATTCAGAGCTATAGTGAGGATAAGTAATTCATTTTATTTTTTGATGATTATTCTAGGATGATGATAGTAATGTATATGAAAGATAAGCTTGAAGCTTTTCAAAAGTTCAAGTGGTATTTGGCAAGAGTTGAGAAGGAAACAAGAAAGAAGCTAAAATGTTTGAGATTAGATACATGAGGTGAATTATTTTCTAATGAATTCAATGAATTGTACACCAAAAGAACAATTAAAAGACAAGTATCAGCCCCTAGTACACCTCAACAAAAGGTATAGCAGAAAGAAGGAATAGATCAATCATGGATTGTGTAAGAACCTTGATGATAGAAAAGAATGTTGCAATCAAATACTAGAAAGAAGAAATCAGTACAATAGATCATACATTGAATAAAGTAAAACTAAATAAATACTCAAATCAGGCTCCTTATGAACTATGTTATGGCTACAAACCTAATGTGAGTTACTTGAAAGTATTTGGTAGAAAATGTTATATTTTGAAGGAGACTAGGAAAGGTAAATTTGATGTCAAAAGTGATGAAGGAAAATTCCTAGGATACTCTAGCAGAAGTAAAGCATACAATTGTTTAAATCTATCTAGTCATAAGATCATAGAAAGTGCACATGTGAAGATTCACGAGTTTGCATAAAAGAGTGAAGAAAAGAGCAGCAAAGAACCTAAAGATTACATACAGTTTATTTACTTTGAACCTGATACATTGCCTAATCCAATTGGAAGTCAATACACTTCACCTCCCAAGACCCCAAAATCTTCAGAAGCACCTGAGTTGAAACTAGTGCAACCTGAGTCACAATTTGAAGTACCCAAGTCACAATCAAAGGCTATAGAGTTGCAACCAATGCAACCTGAGTCCGAATCTGAAGAACCCAAATCACAAATAGTGGGACCTAAGTATGATGTAGAAGATCATGGTGAGGCAAGTGGAACAAGTTCTAAATCCAAAGTACCTACATTAGCAAGATATGTCAAAAGACACCATGCACCTAAGTAGATCATTAGAGACAAGTTAGATGGTATAATGACAAGGAACAAATTGAAAGGTACATGTTTGCTTACTAAATTTGAACCTAGAATAGTTAAAGATGATTTGGATAATAAAATTTGGATTGAAGAAATGAATGAAAATATATAATAGATAGAAAGGAATAAGACCTGGACTCTTGTCCCTAGACCAAAAGATAAGAATGTAACTGGCACAAAGTGGGTTTTCAGAAATAAGTTGAATGAAGATGGAGAAGTTTCAAGAAACAAAGCAAGGTAAGTATGCAAAGGTTATTCTCAAGAGGAAGGTATTGATTATGGTGAAAAATTTTCTCCTATTGCAAGATTAGAAGGTGTTAGGACATTACTTGCTTATGCTGCATATAAAGGATTTATAGTGTATCAGATGGATGTGAAATCTGCATCCTTGAATGGAATTCTAGAAGAAAAAGTTTAAATAGAACAACCTGAAGGTTTTGTATATCCTAGGAAAAAGGATATGGCTTGTAAAATGCACAAAGAATTGTATGGTCTTGAGCAAGCTCCTAGAGCTTCATATGAAAGACTTCATAGTTACTTGATGAAGATTGGTTTTCAAAGGACAAATGATAACATCGGCCTATACATTAAAGAAGGACTAGACAAGAAGGTTGTGTTGGCAAACATATTTGTGGATGATACATTGTCTACTAGAAATGATTATTTTTGCAAAGCTTTTTCAGAGGAAATGAATAAGGAATTTGAGATGTCAATGTTTGGTGAAATCAAATTCTTTGTTGTCTTACAGATTCAACAGAAGAAAGATGGTATCTACATTACTCAATCTAAGTATATCAAGGAGATACTGAAGAAGTTTGGAATGGAGGATTCAAGACCAGTTGGAACAACTATGTCTACTAGACATAAGATTTCCAAAATTGATGATTCCAAGGAGGTAGATCAGACCAAATAGACATCAATGATTGAAATTTTTTAGTATGTTGTACATACTAGGCCTAATATTGCTCTTGCAATTGGTAACATGGAAAGATTTGTAGCTAATCCTAAAGAAAATCATATGATGGAAATAAATAGAATCATGAGGTATCTAAAGGGTACTAAAGACTATGGAATATGGTACAAGAAAGGAGGCAATTTGGATTTGAAAGCCTTCATTGATGCATATTGAGCAGGAATTGTTGATGATAGGAAGAACACCAGTGTGGAGCATTCTTTCTTGGTAAGAGATTAGTATCTTGGACAAGTAAGAAGCAACATTACATTTATCAGTCTATAGTAGAGGCATAGTATGTTACAGTAGTAATTAATTGTTCCAATGTTGTTTGGTTCAAGCAACTGTTGGCAGGTATGAAGATATAAATCAAGGATCTAATGGTTATCTTATGTGATAACACAAGTACAATCAATATATCAAAGAATCTTGCAATACATACCAAGACCAAGCACATTGCAATAAAAAAATCATTTTATGAGAGAATTGGTACAATACAAAGAGGTGAGACTGGAATATGTGAATACTAAAGAACAAATTTTAGACATATTCACCAAGCCATAACCTAAGGAGGAATTTTTGTATCTAAGAGGTAATTTAGGGGTTATTCCCCTATCTAAAGCTCACTAAATAAAATTTAGTGATGCATCAACCAAAGCATGTTGGAGATCAATCAAGTTGATTTAGTTATGAAAGGGTAGATTGCATAGGAATATATACATTAGGTACATTGCTATTCACTGAATATTGTTTTTGGCATAAGATGTCAAAGAAGTGGAGTTTGTGTCATATCATAGAATTTTTTTTTGAAGATTTCAAAGAGGAATAACTTGGTCTGATATTAAAGAGGGAGAATTTTCTATCAAAAAGAGGTGTTGAAGACATAGTTTGCTGACAGAGGGAGAAACTGAAGTAAGAGAGAGTTCACACTGATAAAGGGAGTTCTCATGGATGAAAATCAGAATGAAACTAAGCATATTTACCTTACTTAATTTTTTTCTAAAATTTCAATGTATTATGACATTTTTTGTTGCCATCAATGCCAAAGAGGGAGATTTTTGAAAACAACTGATAAATTGTATATTGTCTTTGATGTTACACAAAATGTCATATCTTTACTAGTCAGCGTTTGTCAAGCTCACTCAGGTGATGAAGAGATTTTTCAATATCTAGTAAGCATTATAGTGTTTTCCAAGCTTAGAAGATAGTGTCTACCAAGTATGCTCAGGCATCGACAAGAAGTTCACAAAAGTTGAGTGTTAACTGAGCTCAGTTGGTTCACAAAGGAAAGTTGGATGGAACCAGTGTTAACCAAGGTGACTTGGTTACCAAAGAAAGATTTGTGAGGATGCATTGTTAACCGAGTTCACTTGAGTAACATAGGAAAATCATTTTAATGTTAGTATCTACCAAGAAGGGTCAACTCACAAAGGATTTTCTTGTTTTGGCATACTGAGTTTAATAGATTCGTTTGTTGGTTCTAGCAGATTGAGGAGATACATATTAATTATTCTAATTTGTATTCAAGCTGACTTGATAATGTTAATGATATAAGTATAAGGTCAATTTGAGGATTGAATGTGTGGAAGATCAAAAGATGCTTAAAGGAAGTGAATTGGAAGGATAAGCAGAATAGCCTTGTCGGGCGGCAAGATTAATCTAATTAGGAGGATCAAGTATTCAAGCTAGAATTGAGATCTGAAATCAGCAATACAGTTGCGTAAGCAATCAGGTCATATCATTCTTACTCTCTAACCATTGTAGCAGTGTATCAAATCTCTTAACAGAGTTATCTTAACAACTATTTTCCAAATCCTCTAACAAGGTGGCATTTCTAGATTGAAGTGTCTAAAGACCTCTAACAAGGCCATTCCTAATAGGATGATTAAATCCTCTAACAAGGTCACACCTAATAGTATATTTTTTAACCTTTAACATAGTTGGCTCCTAATAGAGCTCACTTCAGAAGAATGAAAAATAGTAACTAGTTGCAATTGGTGGTTTTTCCCTAATTGGGTTTCCACATTAAATTTTGGTGTGACTTGTGTTCATGCTATTTCTTTAGTGTATATGCAACTAAGTTAATTAAGGTTAATCATAGTTAATATCTTAAGATCTGCATGTTCAATATTTTCCAAGTAATAGTTGATATTATAGTGCTTACCGAGTTACAACTTATTGTTAGTGTTAACCGAGTGCTTGTGTGTTAACCAAGTAACAATAGTTTCAGTAGAGTTTATGTTTTGTCTAGGATTTATTTTAGTGGCACCTAATTCACCCCTCCCCTCTCAGTTACTCCTCTTATATTTTCAACATGGTGATAAATATTTTTTTTGAACATTTAGAACAATATGATGGTGGAAGTGTTAGATTTGGAAACAATGAACCATGTTATGTATAAGGGAAAGGAATCATAGCATTAACCAATGATATAAAATGTGAGAATTCCTATTGGGTTGAAGGATTAAGACATAATCTACTCAGTGTAGCTCAGCTTAAAAATATAGGATACAAAGTTGAATTGATGAATGGAAAAGCCAAACTATTGGATGGAAAAGGAAAACTACTTAGAATAGGTAATTAGACAAAATGTAGTTTTTTACCTAGATTTCAATGAAATCACTTGTTTATTAGCTCGAGTTGAGGAAAGTTGGCTATGGCATAAAAGAATGTGTCATGTTAACTTTGACAACATGATCAACATAAGCAAGAATAATAGAGTAAGAGACATACTTTATTTAAAGAAACTTGAGATGGGAATGTGCAAACAATGTCAAATTGGAAAAATGAGTAAAAGTAGATTCAAAAGTAAGTCCTATAGCTCTGAAGAAGTTTTGGAACTAGATCATATAAATCTTTGTGGACCAATTGGTGTGGAAAGTTATTGTGGAGATATATATCTCATTTTATTTTTTGATGATTACTCTGAAATGATGATTGTAATATTTTTAAAAGATAATTCTGATGCTTTTCAAAATTTTAAATGGTATTTGGCTAGAGTTGAAAAAGAAATAGGAAAAAATATAAAATGCCTGAGATCAAATAGAGGAGGAGAATTCATCTCAAATGAACTCAAAGAGTTATGCAATGAAAGAGGAATCAAAAGACAAGTATCAAGACCTAGAACTCAATAACAAAATGAAATAGTAGAGAGAAGGATTAGATCCATTATGCAATATGCAAGAACATAATTATGAGAGAATAATGTCACACCAGAGTACTAGAGAGAAGCAATTAGCACAACAATTCACACACTAAACTAAGTTCAATTAAGGAAAGGTACAATCAAAAAACCTTATGAATCATGGTATGGATATAAACCCAATGTATGTTATCTCAGAGTTTTTGGAAGAAAATGTTATATCTTAAAAGATGTTAAAAGGAAATCTTGATACAAAGAGTGATGAAGGAATATTCATAGGGTACTCCAATAAAATCAAGGCATATAGATGTATGAATATTTATACTAACAAAGTCATAGAAAGTGCACATGTGAAAATTGATGAGTTTGTAGAAAGAAGTGAAGAACAAAGCAAAAAAGATTCTAAAGATTGTAGAAGATTCATATACTATGAAGAACATGAAACCTTACCTAAGAAGGTTGAAGCCAATCAACAACCAAGTGCACCTAGCAATCCACTAATAGTTCAACCTGAGTCACAGACAAAGGCACCCGAGTCATTGTTAGTTCAACCTGAGTTGCATTGCTAGGCAGTGCAACTTGAATTGTAGACAATACTACCTGAGGTACAACTAGTTCAACTAGAGGAATTCAAGCATCAAGATATAGATCTTGAAGAACCAAGTTTTGAGAAAAGAAAGAAAGATCCAAGGATTTCCAAATACATCACAAGGCATCATATACCTTATCAAATAACTGGAGAAGAAACACAAGAATATTGAAAAGGAACAAATTAAAAGGTACATGTCTAATTAGTGAATTTGAACCTAGATTTGTAATAAATGCATTAGAAAATGAAAATTGGATAGAAGCAATGAATGAAGAAATTGAGAAAATAGAAAAGAGTAAAACTTGGTCTCTTGTTCCTAGACCTAAGGACAAAAATATGATTGGTACAAAATGGATATTCAGAAACAAAATGAATGAGAAAGGTGAAGTGACAAGAAACAAGGCAAGACTTTTGTATAAAGGTTATGCTCAAGAAGAAGGTATTGATTATGGGGAAACATTTTCCCCTATTCCAAGACTTCAAGGAGTAAGAACACTTCTAGCATATGCATCACAAAAAAGATTCAAAATATATCATGTAGATGTCAGATCAGTTTTCTTGAATGGAGTCTTGGGGGAAGAAGTCCACATTGATAAGCCTGAAAGTTTTATAGATCGAAGCCAAAGAGACATGATATGTAAAATTCATAAAGCCTTATATGGATTAAAATAAGCTCCAAGAGCATGGTATGAAATACTTCATGGAAATCTAGAAAAAATTGGCTTTAAGAAGATAAATGATAATAACAATTTGTATAACAAGGAAGGATCTCAGGACAAGATATTGCTTGCAAAATATTTGTGGGTGATATCTTATTTACATGACATGATAACTTATGTAATTATTCTTTGAAGAAATGAGGAAATAATTTTAAATGTCTATGTTTGGAGAAAGAAATTTTTTTGTGGGTCTTCAAGTCAATTAGATGAAGGATGGGATATTTATCACTCAATTAAAATACATCAGGGAAACATTTAAAGTATTTGGAATGGAAGATTCTAAACTAGTTTAAACACCTATGTCTATTGGACATAAGCTCTTAAAGAATGATGATTCAAAGGAGGTAAACTAGACTACTTATAGATCAATGATTGAGAAACTTCAGTATGTGGTTCACACAAGACCTAATATTACATTGGCAGTTGACATAGTTGCAAGACTTTTTGCTAATCCTAAAGAAAATCACATGATAGAAGTCAAAATAATTTTGAGATATCTAAAAGGAACTAAAGACTATGGGTTATAGTACAAGAAAGGAGGAAATCTTGAGTTAAGGACCTTTATTGATGCAGATTGGGTAGGAAGCATTAAAAGTACTAGTGAAGGAGCATTCTTTCTGGGAAAAAGGTTAGTGTCTTGAACAAGTAAGAAGAAAACTTTTATTCCTCAATCCATAATAGAAGTAGAGTATGTTGTTGTAGTAGTTAATTGTTCAAACATAATGTGGATCAAGCAGTTGATGTCGGGAATGAAGGAAGAAATCAAGAAACCAATGGTTATCTATTGTGATAACACAAGTGCAATCAATATATCCAAAGATCCTGTGATGAGCTCAAAGACAAAACACATTGCAATAAAATATCATTTCCTAAGTGAACTGATTCAAGAAAAAGAGGTGAGATTTGAATATGTGAACACTATGTGAACACTGCCGAGCAGATAGAAGATATATTTACTAAAGCTTTACCTAAGGATGCAATCATGTATCTAAGAGGTAAGGGTTATTCCCCTCTCTGATGCCCACTAAAGAAAAATTTAGTGAGGCATCAACCAAGCTCTACTGAAGATCAATCAAGTTGATGTTGTATAATACAAAGCATATTGCATATGAATTAGTAGATAAGCTACTCTGTTATTTCATATGTTTGCATCGTTTGGTAATTGATGTCAAAGAGGGAGAGTTTAGTGTCAACATGGAAATGTGACATGAAGATTTGTGAAAAGCTCTGTATTAATGAGATTGAGGGAAATTCTTAATAATGGAGTCTATAGCTAAGAGAGAGAAAATGATAGGAAAGCAACAAAGACAGATCCAAGAAGAATCTTGGAGTGGATGAGAATCATAATTAAACTAAGGATATTAAAATTGCTCATACTTTCATCAGTTTATGTTGACATGTTGTGTTTCCATCAATGCCAAAGAGGGATTTTCTTGGAATCAATTATTCAACTATATATTGCCATTGATGTTTACACAAATGTCAGTATTAACTGAGCAATATAGAGTTTGTAGTATTAACCTTGTATACTCTAGTGTTAACTGAGCTATTTTGTATTCTATGATAAGTGGAAGTTTGTATTGACATCTAAGGGACAAGGATTTGTTTTTGTGGTAATTGATTCACCCCTACCCTCTCAGTTACTCCTATTACATTTCTAATACTTTTCAATTGGGTGTTGTTTTATCTACCACTTGCACTACTTCTAAGTGGATTCCACTTTATGCAAACAACTTGTGGGTAGTTTGTTGTAACTGACACAGAATGTCCTAATATTTCCTTTGTAGTTGGACTTGTCTCTAGGTTCTCACATGATCCACATTAGAGTCATTAGCAAGATTCCAAATGTATCTTGAGGTACATCTAGGGTACTATATGTTATGACACTCACAATACACCAGGGGATCCTTACATCATTGGTTACATAGACTCAAATTGGGTTGGTGATATTGATGATCGCAAGTCTACT
The DNA here is from genome assembly GCA_028749045.1 of Cupressus sempervirens. Taxonomy (NCBI): domain Eukaryota; kingdom Viridiplantae; phylum Streptophyta; class Pinopsida; order Cupressales; family Cupressaceae; genus Cupressus; species Cupressus sempervirens. Next base: position 310,983,923 of record CM053785.1, read on the forward strand.
TCTGGATTTTTTTTCTATCTTGGATTTGGTCCTATCACATGGTCTTGGAAGAAGCGTCATGCTCATGTATTATCATCTACAAAGGTAGAGTACATGAAAATTGTGCTAGCTAGTCAAGAGGTTTTATGGCTTCGACAATTGATGACAAAGTTTGGATTTCCTCATGAAAGTCCCCCCTTTATTTGGTATGACAATCAGAGTGCTATACACATTTCCACCTATTTGAACATCAAACAACCAAGCACATTGAGATTCATATGCACTTCATCAGGCATCTGATTCAGGATGACTCTCTTAGCTTGGAGTACATTCCCACTATTAAGCAGGTTGCAAACATCTTCACTAAACCTTTTATATCCCTGTACCATCTTCAACTTTGTTCTATGCTTTGGGTGAAGGAAGTTGTCCTTGGGGGTTTCAGTGATGAGTCCTTCCTTCTTTTCTTTCCTTTTAGGTTATTTTATCTCTTTTTGGAGTAGGGTTTTTCCCATGTGGTTTTCCCTATTTCTCTGTCTCATAGAGATTTGGTTGTGATTGGGTACCTCACTAGGGCTTGTTGTTGGGACCCAAGTTTTCCTTGAGCATTGTAGTTTCCTTTTTTTTTCATGCATTGTTTGTAGCTGCATTATTTCTCATCTTAAGGGGGAGTGCTAGAGTAAAGGGTTAATTTAATTTCATTTATTAAATTACCTTTACTCCCTTATTATGATTTAACTTTATGCACACGCATTTCCATTTAATAATTAAATATTAAATATTAAATGTCATTTACCTCTTAGGGTTTCCCTTTTAGGTTTTATGATATCCTTCTATAAGGATTGATCAATTATAAATATCTATTATTCTTTTGGATGATAATACATATTCATGTAATGTCAGAGAAAAACTCGTGTGAATTTCTTCTCTAGATTTCTACCTTGGGACAAGTTTTTGCATACATGTTTCTTGGGCTTAGTAGATTTGTTTCTCATCAAATCTTACAATTTGGTTTCGAAAATAGTAGTGTTTCTTACCAACTAAGTACCCAAATAGAAAAACAGTCTACCCTCAATGTAGTCTACCCTCAAACCAATACTTCATGTAGTGTTTTTTTATCAAGGTAAGTCTACCCTCAATGGATAACTATGCATTGCACAAAATGTTAAAATATTTTTTAGCTTTTTGAATCATCCAAAACCAATAATTCCAAACATGACTATTTGGTTTTTAATTAAATCCATAATATTTGAATCCAACTTGCAGATCAAATATTTAATAGGGAAAAAAATTGTTACCTAGTTTTGAAAATCAACCTACAATCTATTGAAAGAGACAATGGATTAATGTGTACATTGATCACCATACTCGTAGTAGCACAAAAAATATCCAAAATTTCCTTTAAATTGATCATTTTTAGCATGGAGCTCTTCTAAAAAGTATTATATCATCCAAAAAAAGGAGATGGATCAATCTAGTGGAGCTATAATTAAAATGCCACATATGGAACCATTTTGTTTAGCATCAGGTAATGCCTAACTTAAGCTCTCAATAGTAAGTAGGAAAAGAAAAGGGGATAGAGGGCAATAGTGCCTCAACTCTCTAGGAGAATTTAAAAAATTAGAACTTGAGCCAAATTTATGATAATGACACATTAGAGAGAATTGATACAACACATAATCCAATTTATTATTTGTAGACAAAGTCCAAGATGTATATGCAGTGACTAAATACATAACCAATTTACTATGTCATAGGCCTTGGACAAATTAATCTTGATCTCCATGAAGGCAACTTCTTAGTTTTTATAGTATGAATTCCTTCTTGTGGAATTCCAATGGCCTCATTAATATGTATACCAAACACTAGAGATATTATGAAATAGTATTTCCTTGACTATAGAAGCAATACCTTTAACAATGGTCTTGTATATGCAATTTCAACGAGAGAGATAAATTTAGGATTAAAGACCCCAAGAATTTTTCCAAATTAATGTGTTTCTTCAACCACTCAAAGGATATCATGTTATTCAAGTAATAAAAAATATATAGGATTTTTTCAATAGTATAGCCATCTTGGCTAAGACTTTTATCTTTTTAATAAGTCACGTAATAACCTTCAACTTTTTCATAGATATTTCTCTCATGAGTCTCTTATTTCTGCCTCATCAACAAAACTTGAAAATCATCTAGATATTTTCACAATGTTAGGAATAATGCCTCTATTTGGTTCCTTATAAAAGTGTTTGAAATGTTTGACTCCCAACTCAATAATCTTTGCAAATGTGTTAGCCTTCTGTCCATCCTCCTTTCCCATCTCTTGTATTGTGTTGTCTTTTTCCAATAGTTAGCAAAGATATGGAAGTATTGTTTGTTCTCATCACCATTCTTTAGCTAAAGTCCATGACTTTTTAGTCTCCAATGAACTTATTATTCAATTAGTAGCTTCCTCTTTTTATTTTCCAACTTTAATATCTTTATTATAGCAGCCTTGTTTAAACCATTCTGAAAATCATAAGCATAATCATAAAAACTATCAAGTTGTTGCTCCACCAATTTTAAATACGAATCTTGGTCCAAATGTCTCTTATGTGCCTTAGAAATAGTCGCATGCTTAACCTTTTTAAGATTTTGAGAAAATTTCATAATGGTTGATCATAAAGAAAAATAAAAAAGGTTCCATTCCTTTTTAGCAAGGTTTAAGAAATCATCCCCCGAGCACCAAAAGGGATTGAAAGGAATGTTGAAGCTAGTTTTGGATCAACATTTGCTAACCACAAAAGAATAGAGAGGTGATCATAATCTCCTCCCAACGTGACCCAAGAACTAATCTTATCATAATTGTGTAAAAGAGAATAATGAACCAAAAATCTATCAAGCCTTTTTGGCAATCCATTTAATACTAATGTACATATTCCTCTAAGTAGGAATTGTTAGAATAAAGTAATAACTTAATTATTAAGTTATCTTGTCTTAACCATTAAGTTACCATTACTTCACTATTAAGATATCACTATATGCATTAGTGACATTTAATAATTATATTAATTATTAAATTTTTATTGTTTAGAGATTCTTATTTTAGGTTACTCGAACTTCTATTTAAGGATTGACAATTGTATCTTTTATTCATTTGTTTGATCTTAAAATATAATCTTTCATATTTTTAGAGCTCAAACCATCACTTTGTTATTTCATTCTTCCTAGTGATGGGTTATCTTTGAATGCAAGTGATCTTGGCTTCATGAAGTTAGATTGACAATTTCTATAGGAACACTATGAATAAAGGTCAAATCTACTAGTTTGGAGGCCTCCAATTTATGCTAAAATACCCAACCAATGGATCAACACCCAACCTTTTTTTAATATTATATCTTGTTGCATGTTGCTTGTGTATTCAATTGTGTAAACATTTTTTCGTCAACATTTCAAATCAAACTCTATGAATCATCACTAGGATGGATGAAACAAAACCAAATGATTAAATGATCAAAGTGACAGACTAAGTAGAGAGAGGGGGCCGGGGGGGGGGGGGGGGGGCGGGCGGGGGAGTGGAGAAATAAAAACAATAACTATAAAAGAAGAGAACACCATTACAAGGACAACAATTTAGAAACCACACAAAAAAGCTTACAAAATTAAACAACCTCTATTTTTTTTTTCAGAGGTAATCAACCGAAGCCTAGAGGTTCATTTATTATTATTGTTAAGAATAATTATTATTATTTGTTTATGTCGAGAAGATTTGAACACAAGACCTCCCTGATGAGAGGCTCACAATTTACCATTGTATTGTAGGTTCTTGCCTAATTAAACAACCCGAATTAAAGAAACATGGTATTTTATTAAATGTTAAAATCTACTCTTCTTTATTTTTATGGAAACGTCTCAGCATATATAGATAATGACATATTTGTCTTTAAGAGAGTACAATGTTATGAATAAGCACACTTCTAAACTAGAAATTTCCTTCAACTAAACACACATGCACAAATATCTCATCTACAATTTTAATACATATCTTACTAAATATTATAATATTTTTATATCACTTTTGAAATCATTGATACATATTGATATGATTGCTTCAAAATCCTTTCAAACTACATCTCCATCATCATAACTAAGAACCTCTTACCTTGCAACAAAACCATTATTAGCTATAAAATTATGAAAATCAAAGTCATTCTTACAACCAACATATGAAAATCAAAATAGTTTCCTCTACATGAAAGCTTGGGAGCAGAAAGTGATCTGATAATCTGGTGCGGTGCAAGTAAAAGTACTAGAAGGATCATCATAAGCGTAGCTATAAGCAGCGGGACAGGCGGCCTTAAACATCTGCGAATAAACAGAAGGTCCACAACTCTGAGGGCTCCCAAACTCCCCCGTACAACAATACTCTGGACTCCCAAACGCCACGCAAGCACTCTTACAGGCCACTACCCGTCCATTATCATTCACAGCCAGCTCCGACGGACACGTGTCGGTCAAATCACTGGAACACCCTGCTGCTCTGCAGTCGCCACTGCCTCCACGTGTCTGGACAGCGAGTGGGACGTTGTAGCCGTCGACGAGGCTGACGTCATAGTAGTCCACGTCATCTGCCAGCGTGAATTCTGCGAGGGTCGCTGGTGGGACCCCTCCAGCTTGGCCGCACTGGAGGACGCCGCCGCAGTCGCCGGTCGAGCAGGTCATTGGACCTTCCGGGGCATCGAAAGTGCAGCCTGTTCGAGGCCACAACCGGCCGGACCAGTTGTCGGGGGCGGTGAGTGACCGGGATTCGCCGGTTAGTAAGGTGAAGCCGCCGCTTTCTAGGGGAATACCTCCTGCTGCAGTTAGGATGCCCGGCCACACGGTGTAGGGGCAGTTGTTTGTTAGGGTCAATTCTCGGCCCCTTGCTTTTTCTGGTTTGAAAATGGACACCAATTTGGTTAGTTTTTTTAGTAGCAATTTGACAAGATTATAGAAAGGATTTTACAATTGAGTTTTTCAAGTTGATGCTATCCCCCTTGTCTAATATGAAGATAAATGATCATTTGGAAGCCAACAAAACAAAGCAACTGTGTTACAATTAAATGATTAATACTTCTAATAAAAAAAATTAGGTATGGATGTATTCACCTTATTATCAAACTTGGTAGGGATTTTTTATACTACTTTGAAGGGGTTTTTTTGGGACTCTATAGATTAGGTGGTCTAGTGTGTCATTCTTTTGATGTGTGACACCAAGGCAATACGTCCTCCATGGTCTAGTGTGTGTTTGTCTTTTGATGGCTGACGCAAAGACAATTTGCCCTCCATTATTTTGTGGATTGGGAGAGAGACTAGACTTGGTACCTACTACATGAAATTCTCATCAATCGAATTAGATGTCAATCCAAATATATGAGAAGAGACATAGTAATAATCCATGCTCTAATGACTATTGTCACATGAACCAATAGTGCTTACTTGTACTCTCAATACTTAATATTTGAAGACTTGGAATTTTATTGGTACCTATAAGTCTATGAATATTAGGATAATTGTGCATAAGTATTAGTAAAAAATAGTTATTAAAAGAGAATATATTGACTCTTTGAATAAAATGCATTGTATTAGAAGAAGATTAGCTATACAAATTTTGAAATGGTTGTAGTGCATAGTTATTATTTTAAGTAGACTTTTTGTGAGGCTGGAAATGGCTGATTTTTTACCCTTGTATACATAGGGAACCATAGAGTTCTCCATTATAATCTAGAAGAAAACAAAATATGCATGATACAATAAAACAGAAGATTTTTAAGACCAAAGATAACTGTATAAAAACTGCTACTTTATAATGCGAAGTGACAAGAACTGGAGAAAAATTTTAAAAATGTGAATACCCACAGTAATCTTACCCATTGAAAGCAGTAACAAAGCTCCAAAGACGCCTATTTTCTTAAAATGAGTTGCCATTCTGAAGACTTTATAAGCAATGAAAGTGAACTGATAGACCAAATATGATGAAGAGTATGATAAATTTTTGAAGAGCAAAGGTCTATTTATAGCAAAAACTGAAGACTGGATTGATCTCATCTTCAACAATTGTTACCTCACGTCATTTTGGACTCCAAGTGAGATCACTAAAATCTACAACTGCTGCAAAAAAAACATGAAATTTAAGATTTAAAACTAAGAAAGTTTTCAACTACTACGAAGAGAGAGAAATACATAATATAAAATTTGAATGCATGATTTTTAAGTATCTGGTAGGATTGAATGAATGTCTTAAAATATATAGCGACCTGAAATGTGTACGTCAAATGATCGAGAAGCGTGATTAATGAGTGTGTAGCTCTGGCCTCTTGCACGCAGATCTGACGCACATAAAACGTGTGTTTCTCCTGTAGTGCGGGGAGAAGTTGACGCGTGGCAGAAAAGGACGATCAAGATGCATGCCTACGGGAGACCGAAAGTTTTACACCTAAAACTAATTGAAAATTTCAGGAATCTATTCAAGAGACGTTTTGCCTGCTAATATGACCAAAAAGAAAAGGTTTTTAATATCATGTGAAAAGTTAGAGAAGTGTTGACCCTTAGGTGTGTTATTAAGCTAATAACCTATCATTTTATCATTTTTCATCTTTCTTTTGGATTCTGATTTATATTTAAACTAGCACTTGTACTTTTGAAGGGTGTAAAGGTTACAGTTTTTTTTTTTTTTAAATATCAAATGTTATTACTGTAGTGCTGAGATGGAAGGCTTGATCATAAAATTTTGTGTGCAGAGTAAAACCTTGATTAGATATTTTTTATCGTTATAATTTCTCTTCCTTTGTAGGTTCATGGAGTACACCCCGCTAGACTTTTCCTTCATCAAGGTTCATCCCATCTTTCCAATATTTTATCCTCTTTGAAAGTGTTGCTAGTAACTTTGCACCCATTTTTATTCATAATAAACTTTTGATGCAGGAGCATCTTGCATGGGAAAATTATTGAAAAAAATAAAAGAAAAATTGAAAAAAAAAAAAAAAAAATTATGGAGGAGAGAGAAAGTGACGAAAATTAGAGGAGAAATAATAAAAAATAAAAAAGGAGAAACGAAAGGAAAAGGGGATTTCTATTTGCGAGGTGCATAGGTGGCATAATAGAAAAAATAAAAAACAAATTGTTGTCATTCCATTTATCAAGGTGTGCGGGTAGAATTCTAGAAAGTTATGAATATTGTAGAAAGTTGTGGATATTGTAGAAGGTTATGGAAGTTGTAGAAGGTTGTGGAGGAATTCTAGAAGGTTGTGGATAAGTCATGTATTGGGTGGTAAGTGCCTATTTAAGCAAGGCATATGAGCATTTCTAATCAAGCTCAAGGAGTAGCTTGAGAAGTGGAAGCTTGAGGAGGAGAAACTTGAGAAGTAGAAACTCGAGAAGTAGAAGCTTTGGAAGGAAAAGCTTGAATGTGTGAAAGCTAGAAGGTGTGAAAGAGAAGGAGAAAGTGAAGAGTGAGTTTTCCTGAGTCTGTGGACAAAGCGCCGAATGTGAGGCAGTTTACACTTGGATCTTGGATAAGGTTAGAGAAGAGCTAGTGACTGCGGTTTAGAAACAAGGAGGTTGCTTGGTGGCTTGTGAGCACAAGTTGAGATCTTGGAGGATTCTACTAGAGTGTGGATCTAGACTAGCTTAGGCTTGGATTGGATCTTGAGAGATCTTGCAAAAACATTATTGTAATTACTACTGGATTTTCAAGTATAATAAAATTGTCTTCATATTGTTGCATTCTTGGTTGTGAGTTGGTAACAGTGGTGTGGCCCTTTGTCAATTGTATTAGAGTGTACCGTCATTAGTGGTATCAGAGCAGGAGTTCCTGAGTGTACAAGCAGATCGCCGAAGTGTGAGGCAGTTTGTACCAGGACCTTGGTTGGGTGAAGTTTATTAGAGCGGGAGTTCCTGAGTGTACAAGCAGATCGTCAAAGTGTGAGGCAGTTTGTACCAAGACCTTGGTTGGGTGAAGTTTATCAGAGCGGGAGTTCCTGAGTGTACAAGCAGATCATCGAAGTGTGTGGCAGTTTGTACTAGGACCTTGGTTGGGCAAAGTTTATCAGAGCTAGTGGATTGTAAATCCGTTGTCCTAGACTTGTGATGTGGTTCCTGATTGTTCGTGCGAGGTGGCAGGTTGCGATCTGACTTGCAAACAATTCGAGGTTGTCACAAGGAGCGTGGCAAGGATTTGTTACAGAGGGTTTACGAAGATCTTGGGAGATGGCTCCAAGAGGATTGGACCCTAAGATGATTGCGAAAATCCATGATATAGTGGAGAGGAATTTTTCTAAGATGATTTCTCGATTGGATGCTAGATTGGTTGTTCAAGCTAAGAAGGTCAAGGTGGAAGAGGATGGTTTTGCTAATCAATTTGTGGAGCCTGATGCAGAACCTAGAGAGCAACTAGAGGTTGTTGCTGAAGATATTCCTAACATTGTTGATGTTGGGATGGAGATTGGTTTTCATTATCAGTTGATTGAGTCTGACATGGAGACTGTAGAACATTTAGTCGTGGATGATCTAGTTGATGTTGGTGGTGACTTGTATCTTGCAGAGCATCTTGTTGTGAGCAATGAGGTTGCTGGTGTTGAGAGTTTGGCATGTGTTGATGGAGATCTACATGTGACTGTTGATATGGAGTTTGTTGCTGCTGGTGTGGATTCACTAGTTGTTGATGAGAATGAAGTTTTTTTGATTAAGCATTATGTTCAGTTTGTTCCTAGGAGTGAGCATGTTGATTGGATGGTTGAGATTTTGGTGTTTGATAGAGTAATGCAGATGTGGAAGATTTGCATGGTGGTTTTCTTGTCCCTGTTGAGGTGGAAACCTTTGGTGAAGATGAAGATGGTTGTAGATCTTTCTTTTTGGTGTCAAAGTGTGGGACACACTTTTCTATCTACCGGCAGAGTCTGATGTAGGAGCATCTTGCATGGGAAAATTATTGAAAAAAAAAATTAAAAAATCTGGAGGAGAGAGAAAGTGACAAAAATTAGAGGAGAAATAATAAAAAATAAAAAAGGAGAAAAGAAAGGAAAAGGGAATTTCTATTTTCGAGGTGCATAGGTGGCATAATAGAAAAAATAAAAAATAAATTGTTGTCATTCCATTTATCGAGGTGTGTGGGTAGAATTCTAGAAAGTTATGAATATTGTAGAAAGTTGTGGATATTGTAGAAGGTTATGGAAGTTGTAGAAGGTTGTGGAGGAATTCTAGAAGGTTGTGGATAAGTCATGTATTGGGTGGTAAGTGCCTATTTAAGCAAGGCATATGAGCATTTCTAATCAAGCTCAAGGAGTAGCTTGAGAAGTGGAAGCTTGAGGAGGAGTAGCTTGAGAAGGAGAAGCTTGAGAAGTAGAAGCTCGAGAAGTAGAAGCTTTGGAAGGAAAAGCTTGAATATGTGAAAGCTAGAAGGTGTGAAAGAGAAGGAGAAAGTGAAGAGTGAGTTTTCCTGAGTCTGTGGACAGAGCGCCGAATGTGAGGCAGTTTATAGTAGGATTGTGATGGACTTGTGAGTATGTAGACAGAGCGCCGAATGTGAGGCAGTTTACACTTGGATCTTGGATAAGATTAGAGAAGAGCTAGTGACTGCGGTTTAGAAACAAGGAGGTTGCTTGGTGGCTTGCGAGCACAAGTTAAGATCTTGGAGGTTTCTACTAGAGTGTGGATCTAGACTAGCTTAGGCTTAGATTGGATCTTGAGAGATCTTGCAAAAACATTATTGTAATTACTACTGGATTTTCAAGTATAATAAAATTGTCTTCATATTGTTGCATTCTTGGTTGTGAGTTGGTAATGGTGGTGTGGCCCTTTGTCAGTGGTATCAGAGCGTACCATCATTAACTTTAAAGGCTTTTGTTCAAAATGACATGTGATTTGATTACTCTTCCAAAAGAATGAGTGCTACAAGAACATCGACAATGTGATTAATGAAGTACAAGCTATTGTAGTGCTTTTCCTCATGATATGAGACATGGAGTGTGGGAGTATTTGAGCTATCAAAATATTAGATGGGATATATGGCCCTTCAAATGGTGCACATGAATGTTAGCTCGAGTCACCATGGAGGTTGCATAAATTTTAAAATGGTCTACCCAAGTTCCATCTTCTGCCATTTTTTCATAGTATTCTTCAAAATTCACGTCATCTTTCTAAGAACAGAAATGTGCATAGTCTAAATGATGCTTCATAAGGTACTCCACTACCATTCTACAATACTTTGAGTGTTGGTCTTGATCACCTTCAAGTTTATCCACTAGGGATTTGAAAAAATAATTTCCATTTGGTAGCATTTGTACTGCTCTCATCTACAATCCATTCTATTAAGCTTTAATTTCTTCTTGGCTCTCCTCCTTGTTCTTTTCTTTATCCAATAGGACACTTGATTGAGATTACTTGTCTTCTTCTTTGATGGACATTTTTTCACTAAGGAAGAGATAGTTTTGGTAAAAGAGTTCTATAACATCTAAGTCGGATAGATAATGAGATGTATAATTCAAACTTATATATAAACCATAAGCATTTTATTCCAATGTAGCATAATGTTATGTTCAACTATTCTATAGTATTTTCAACCTTTGCATAAATTATTGAATTCTCTATGTAATATAAATTAGATGAATTGAAGGTTATGAACATGTAGACATTAAACTACCTCTTAAGGTGTATGAGATAAATAGTTACAATCTAAAGTGATAGGAGAGCCAAAGCCAAGGCTAATACATCTTTGATAAGTTGCAAGAAACAAGTAATAATTTGTCTTCTATATATATATAAATCACTTATATGTCCTTGACATAGTTCGAGGAGCACATAATTGCATGTCTAAGATATATTGGCATGATTTTACTTGAGGAACTGATACATATAGTTTCTAAGCTCTATCATATTCATGCATGTTTGGTTAAATTGAGGTGTTGCCACATTCATTATCATTGCCATGTGATCTTTTACCATACATAATACTGTCAAATAAATTTTTTATCATGTATGTGTATTTTTTATTTAATTTTGGGATATATTTATATCCATTACTCTTTTTTAGTTTATTTTAGCATCAAAATTTGAGCTAGGGAAAAAAAGTTACAAAAAGTCAAGTCTAGTAAAAGGATGTTTATTTCACTCTCCAAGAATACAAGGCAATAATAAAATAACTAATTTTTCATTGATAATTCACCTCTAGCATGTCAATTTATGGAAGAATGCAACTTCATGCCCTTAGCTCTATCCAAGTCTTGTCACGCCTCAAGTTTTAGAGATCTATTATCTCCAACCTATCCAATAAGAAATTAATAGTACATCTAAGCTCACAATTTTAATCTTCTTTCATTCTACCACAAAACATAATTCAAAATAATTTTCAAAGCTACTATTGTTTGTTTTTGGATCAAGAATTATTAAGGACACAAAACATGATTGGTAGTTAACTCACCATCTAATCAGAATAGCACAAAAAGTATAATTGAAAATGATTTTCAAAGCTATGATTTTTTATTTTGGATCTAGAATTAGTTTATTTTTTAAGATATAAAATTTCTTGATATGTATTTTAAGAGAAAATAATGTTTTCAACCCTATTGATCTTCTTTATAGAAAGATATGTTGTAGACCATACATCGAATACAGTATAGGTCACCTCACACAATGAAACACTTTCTTAATAAAACTATATACATAAAAGTCCTAAAAAAAAATTTTTAAAAAAAAAACAAATTTTGACTTTTTCAAAATAAACAATTCAATTCTTGTTAATTCTCATTATACATACATGTTTGTCTTCCCATCCAATCATAATAGAATTTCTTTTAACTTTATATAAACTAAATAGAATTGATAAATAAACTTATACAAATCACCTTTTATTATTGTTGATGTGACCTCCATTTAAAAATATACAGCAATAGCTTTCATTCCAACTCAATAATATCACAAAGATTAAAGCCAAGGGCAACATTGACATAAAATTAACTATATTGTTTTCACACTATGATACTATAAGAGAGTATGATAGTAACTAGATACATGTTTTTATTTTAAAAAAAAATTAATATTTTTAGTTAAATTTTTTAATTTCTATTTTATTAGTCATTTTATATTAATTTTTTTTTTTTTCAAATGTTGACTACTTTTTTAGATGAGGCAATAGCACCAAAATTATCACACGTTATTTAGAAGAGATCAGAAAATCTTTGACTGGAAATTCTCTCTCCACTAGCAATCCATTATTCTAGATAGATTCATTATAGTCAATGATTTATTCACCCAATTTAACCCACTTTAATTCAAATTAGTGATCAAAGACAATTTGTTAATTGTATTAGTGGCTATCTAAATATTAAGATTACTAGTGGCTACCTAAATATTAAGATTTATCATGTTAAAGTAATATAATAATCTTATCTATTGTCCTAAACTCCTAAGTACTAAACGTCATACAATTATGATTTATAAGAAAATTTTATCGAGTATAAGCTCTCAATTACAATAAATCATATCATGCAAAATAAATAAATAAACTCACTGTAATTTTTTTGATACTAATTACTACCAAATTCTATAGTAGACCACATCTTTTTCCCCAAAATCAAAATTTACAATTAAAATGTAATATCATTTGTTGAATTCTTAAGTACAATAAATCACATCTATCAATGATTGTACAACAAATAATGTCTTTATAAAATGTATCAAAATTTATAGCAAATCCCTTCATACCAATTGTTATCAAACTCTCAACCATAATTACCAAAAAATCAAAATTGCAATATAAATTATAATTATATTCTAGCTACAATAAATCCATTCTTATGAATAATGAAAAAGAAAATAACTAAAACTAAACTCTCAAGTGAAATAAATCTTTCTTTGAAAAGAAAATAAAAAATCTAATACCCTTAAAATTTGAACTACATCAAATCAATCTTTATAAAATAAATTTCTAATATTAATTCATGCTAAACATATTTCAATGACATAATTTAAATTAACCTAAATTTGAATCTAAGTCCTCTCTTTTTTTTAATTATGAACAATTATATTTTACTATCAACTTTGTTGTGCACTTTTTAAAGAACTATAAAAAAAATTCTTAAAATGAAACATAGAAAAGATGGAATTTCCAGGATTTGTAAGATGTCTACAATAACCCTAAATTTTTTAAGCTATGATGACATAAACAATGATAGGAGATAAAAATTGTAGCAATTTTATTGAGCCTCTTTTCTTTGATTTTTAAAATGTTTTTAACTTTCTACTACTAATATCAAGGCTCAAAACATTAATAATAACATCCATATGCACATTTTTAAAGATTTTTTCATTCACAGAATAGTCATACATTATATTGTTTATTATTACACATCAAGAAGACAAAAAAGAGAGTTACAACCAAAGTTTAACTAGGGTAAGATGCTATCTACACCATATACCAGAGAGAACCTATACCAAAATACAACACTAAAGTTGTCACAGATGAAGTAACATAGTATCAACATCCAGACGAACAAAAGAAAAGTACACAATACAAAAAAAATTAAAGATTTTCTTCTTCACTTGAATCTGAAGTGGTGAACCTCATAGGGGAAGGCATGAAGGAAGCAACCGGTACAAAATCTTCAGAGGGGGGCCTCCATTTACCATCCTTTCTGATCTTCTTCAACAATTGAGCTAAAGGGATGTTGAAGACATCCTCCATAGAGTTGGCAACATTCTCCTTGTCTTTCTCTTTAAGGGTGGTGTATCCATAGAAGAGCTCCTCCTTTGAAAGTGTGGATTTACCTTCTTTCAGGAGCTCCTAGAACTGGTCCTCTTTCAATTTGACAATTGTTGCCACCTACAGGGAAATATCAATAGCTATGAGTCTCTAAGGAGACTCGGTAAGGATACGATCAACCCCCTGAAAAATGTTGTTATTCCTAGATTTCCAAATAAACCACAACAATAAAGAGGAAAGAATAGACTAGAACACATTTAGTTTCTTGCTGCCATAACAAATTTTACCATGGATAACATCAACAACAAAAAATTTGGAGCCCAAAGTAAACCTAAATAATTGTCAAACTCCAAAAGCAAAGGGGCAATTAAAAAAGACATGAATAACAAATCCAAGATGGGAAAAAATAGAGCAAGAATTGGGTTCACCACCAGGTTTGGAGAAGGGCAATTTGTGAAGAAGCAACCTCCAAAGGAAAAAGATAATCTTTGATTCAATAGGTCTGGCCCAAAGTTGGCTGAGGATCTTCTTCTACTCAAGATGGGATAGAGAGAGATTCCAAACAATATTGAGGTGATTAAGCATAACAGGTCTAGAGGAGAGCAAGTCATAAACATAATTAGTTTTAACCAAATGGAGAAGGTAGGAATCTGGCCACCTAAGGTGAAACTAGCAAGAATCAGTTGAGCAGTAGGTACTTCTAACACCAGAGGCTTCAAGGGCTTTTTAAACCATAACATATGTCTTTTTATGGGACTTCGGTAAATTGAATATCAGCTTCAACTTTGACCAATCCAATAATTTATTGTTTCCAAAAACATCTCTAAATATATTGATACCCACCTTAGACCAGCATTTTGCTAAGCAACCCTGCACCAAGGCAAGTGGTTCGCCCTAACTTTGGAGATTCCACCAGATAGAGCAAAATCCACACAAAATGTTTCCCTATTATGTCCTAACAATGGTGCCTAGAAGAGGTCTGACTTTACCCCAACTCTTCCAAATAGTCTTGAATACAACAAATCCCTCAACTATAGATTTGCAGTTGAGTGCAAGAAAATCTAGAGCATCCCAATTATTCTAGAATTTGGCTCCATAGGGGTGGCCATTAGTCAAATTATTTCTAACTAGAATCTTTCAGGGTTCCTCGCCAAGTGTGGCTTTGGCAATCCATTTTACAATCAAAGTAATGCCTTGTTGCCTCAGATCTTTGAGACCAAGCCCCCCATAGCCTTGCTCTTAGTGCACCATTCCCATTTAACTGCATGAGATTTAAAGGTTTCTTTACTATCAGACCATAGGAAGTCTCTGATAATTTTTTGCAAGAATTCAAACTAATTCACATTAAATAACCAGGCCGAAGAGAAGTAAACTGAGTAGGAGGAAAAAATCTTCTAAAAAACCTGAATCCTACTAGCCAAAGATAAATACATCATGTTCAATTTGAACATATTGTTACTGATCTTCTCTTTCACCCAGCACCACATATTGTTAATGTTGGGAATGATGGCAAAGGGGATACCCACCCCAACTAATTTTAAACTTGTTGCACCACTGAGGCGGATTGGGTTCCCAACCCAGAATAATAGATTTAGCAATGGATATTTTGCTCCCTGAAGCTATGCAAAAGAGGTCCAACTTGGCCATGAGGTGATGTATGTTTTCTTTTGTAAGTTCAAAAAGGATCGAGGTATCATCTGCAAACTACACATTAGATATTTCATCCCATTAGGTAGGAGAAGCTTGGAAACTCTAGGCAAGATGGATTCATCTCTTAGGAGGTAGTGCAAGGCTTCAACGACAATAACAAAGAGGGCAGGGGCAAGGGGGCAGCCTTGTCTGATGGATCTAGAAAGCTCAAAACATTCTAATCTATTGCCATTCACCTCAAGAGAGGCATTAACATCCTTCAACAAAACTCCCACCATTTGAACATAGAAATCCAAAAAACCTAAGGCTCTCAACATCATAAGAACAAATTTCCATTCCTCTCTGTCATATGCTTTCTCATAGTCTATCCAAAGCATTCCAATGTCCTGTCTAGAAGATCTTGCCCATTCCATAGCCTCCCAACAAGTTAGGAGGTTTTCCAGAATATACCTCCCCTTTAAAAAGCCTATTTGAGTCTAACTAATTACTTTGGCAAGAATGGGAGCAACTCTGGCTACTAAAATCTTTGCTAGAATCTTATGGGTAACATTAAGAAGGGTAATTGGTCTCTAGTTCTTGACCAAGGTTTTATCACCACTTTTGAAACTAAGTGATGAGGCTAATTATTGCCTCTATTTTATGATAGTTTTAAGCACTCTGTTTTACTTCCACCAAGACATTTGTGAACTTATATTTACTTGAACTTGTGATTAACCTATGAGTAGATAGTGTATCACCTAATTTTTAGTAGAGTAAAATGAACACTAATCTATAAAAAGCATTTTCAATACTAAAAACAAGTAAACACTTAAGATAGGACCAAAGAAGACAAAATTGAGGAAAGTAGACCAAATATGGTAAACTCCTCAAGTGCTTCTCATGATGAAAAAGCTATCTCCCTGATGGATAGCGGATGTATGCTCATGATGTGCTCAAGCTCAAAGTGGATGAGTGATAATCAAATATGGGTCTGGATGAATGATTCAGCAATGAAGGTATGGAGGGGTTTCAGCATTATGATTGTATTTTGGTAGTTTTTAGGCTCTCAAAATAGCATTATAAGTTTGCTTCAAAAGTGGATGATATTTGTGAAGGGAGAAGCTTCTATTTATAGGCCAAGGAGTAGAGGGATGGATGGTCAAGATGCAAGGATGGCAAGATGGTGACGGAGGGCTAGGATGCACTCAAAGGGGAGCACATGGATTGTGCTTGTTTGAAGCCAATTAGGAGGTGACACATGTCATAGGGTGATTGGATGTAAGAGGGTAGGATATGGGTTGGTCAAAGGAATAATGAGGAAGGTTGAGCCACAAATGGGGATGGTTGGGTCATAAATAGAGATGGTTGGGGGGAGAATGAGATTGTTGACTTTGGCTTGGGTCATAAATGTTGGAGGGTGAGGGGAGAATAAGATTGTTGATTTTGGCTTGGGTTAGCAAGTCTTAACCCATGTTTATGATTGTGCACATGTTTAGAAGAGGATTAGGCTTGGATTAGAAGGGGATTAGGGGGTAAGTGGCTTAGATTTGATGGGATGGGTTAGTTAGGTGGCTAAATGAGGTTAGTATGTGTGAATGGGTTGGATTAGGGGTTAGGATAGGGTTTAGGGAGGCTCTTAGGATTTTATATTTTTTTAAAATGATTTATTTAATAAAATGGGGATATAGAATTAAATTGAATAGATTTGAGGATTTATTCAATTTAATAGAGGAATAGGGATTTAATTGATAAATTGATTTTGGGTTATCTTTTAATTTTATCAATTGGACTATAGTTAATTAAATTAACTAATTAACTAAGGGATGACAATAGATTAATTAAATATTAAATACTTAATTAATGATGCCTTAGGAGATGACTAAATAGGATTACTTAAGTGATGTAATCAAATTTAGATGCCTATAGATAGTATGTCATATTTTGCCAATATATATACATATATATATAGCCATCAGAATGTGTGTTCTAATATTTGAATTTAATTTGATAATACTTATTTGCAAATATCTCTACATAATAACTAACCTATTAGCAAAGGGAATTGAAGATGTTCAGAAGTATTCAAAGGAAAACGTTGAAGATAGCCAACAACATTCAAGGAGAAAAGACGTTAAGGTTTAGCCACGATGGAAAGAGTCATAATGGTACCAAGGGACATGATTGCTAATATGGAGGAGCTATGAAGAATTGTTATATTTCTCTACATTTATTAGTGTGTCGAACCAGTTGTCCAGACTTTATTATTCATTATGTGAGATGTTATCTTTTCTTCTTTGTCTTTGGTAGATTTGAAGTTAGTTTGTTTTTCTTTTATGTTTCAAAATAAGTGTCAATCTTCTATTTATAGGGATCAGACCAATAGTGCTAGAAGTTAGAAGAAATTTTATGATAAGAAATTGTTGACTCTTGCAGTGAGTTGTTTTTACAGTTTTATGTATCGTTCTCATGTAATGAATTTATGGAACATAATGAAGTAGCTCCTGGTTTACATTCTATATTAGTAGAATTACAGAATCCAACCAAGGGGGCCCACTTGGGAGGTGGATTAGATTAGAGTAGTATAGATTTGTTTTCAAGCATCTTTAGTATTGCAGGTAGAAGTTATAAGTTCCTTCCCGTAGCATCATACTTTGTGAGTTTTCTTGCAACATCTGTAAGAACAATTATAGTAGATGAACTGAGTTGGAATATATATTAGTATTTAATTGCATTTTTAGTATTCATTTCAGTAAAGAGTTAAGTGTGTTAGTTTCCTATAGCACTAGTGTAGGTTCTTTCCTTGCATTTTACTTTCCTGCACCATAAGAATAATGACTCATTAAGAAACCTAGTGCACATACTATGCCGACCATTTCAAGTATACGTCCCTGGGTTGACAAAATTAAATGCACCTCATGGTGAGGAAAAATAGTCCTTAGACTGAATACACTATTCCTAAGTATGCCCTTTGGCATGATTATTATACACCTATTCTAAGGTGGACCATTTTTGGCACCATTGCCAAGGATGGTGTCAAGCTAGGAGCATTCTTGAGTCATAGTTCTTAGTTAATTTTTTTTAGAAATTTTCAATTTTAAAGCTTTCTTCACTAGTGTGAAGAATTCAATTGCATGCATCAAAGAGGAAGATGACGAGATGAATATGGCAGATTTCTTCCATGGGAGTCTATTAATTTGAACGAAGAAATTGAAGAAGAAGAAGTTGAGTTGCCTTTTGAAGATGCAAGCCTTATTTTTTCTACAAAATCATCCTCAAGAGCAAAAACTATAGATACGAGTGGTCTTCAACCTTTTGCTGAAATTTTGGCCAGTTTCCTTGATGATACTACTCCAAATCCACCAGTTCTTAATGATATAGTACCCAATGTTCCTTTTCAGCAGCAACAACATAATCTAATACCTCCAGTAATGGCACAACCTACTTTTCCATTTCCTCTTCCAAGCCTCATAAATGCTAATAATCTCAAGAATATACCCACAACTGCTCTTCTAAAGTTCTATGCCTTGCAGCTAAAGACCCTGATACCTTCTTGTTTAAATTTGACATACTCTATTGTAGTTTTGACTACAACATTGATGCGCATAAGCTCAAATTATTTCTAGCAACATTGAAAGAGTTAGCTTTACGATGGTTCATGGACTTAAGAGCCAATGCAATAGGAACTTGGGATGAAATGCAAACTCTATTTTTGGATAAATATAAAGAGTATTACAAAGCATCTGGTTCAAGAGGAGATGATATCTTCAAGATATCACAAATGGAGGAAGAAACATTGGAAGACTATGTTTCATGTTTCTTGTATACACTATAGAAGAACCCTCGGTATGTGTTGTATGAGGATTCACAAAAGCTAGTATTTTTGAGAGGTGTGAATGATAATTGTCTAGAAGCACTAGACCTGATGGCTAGTGGTGATGTATATCAATCTTCCTAGGATGACCTCAAGAAAATCTATCAAAACTATTCAAATTCAACTATGAAGAAAGGCCAAGGACCTTGTTCCACAATCACTAACGGAATCAGTCAGGGTATTTCAAAGCTCCAGATATCTAACCTATTGTTAGATTTCAAGAAGGGCATCATAAATGTTGTTGCTACACATCTCAACACAATGACTACAAAGAAGAAGCATGTAGAAGCTGAATTACAACTAGCTAAATCTTGACCTCATTTTCGGAAGCAAAAGAAGGATTGCCAATGCAAACTAGTTGCCAGCATGGAGAACCAACATCTTCAAACTGAGTACATCAAGATAGATGGAGATGATGAGCAAGTATTCTTTATTGCTCAACACCAACCATGGGCCCAACATCAAGGTATGCCTCAAGACCCTTTGCAAAATTCAAATTTATATGGTAATCAATGGCAAAACCATAATCCCTAAGCCCCCCCATAATATAATCAACCTATTTGGAGTAATGTGTGGCAAAATAATCCGTAATAGCCCCAATGGCCTTAGAAATCCCAACCATCCTAGCCCAACCAACAAAATAACCAATGGAAAAACCAATAGAATTAATGGCAACCATCTCAGGGGAATTGGCAGTCTACAAACTAATGGAGAGGACCTCAACAGTGGCCTAACAAAAATACTAGTACTCCACAATTACCACCCCCAGCTCAACAGCCTGCACTAATGCCACCACCTATGAATCTTGGACCTCAAAAGTAGACACAGTTACCTACACAACCTCAGCCAAATCCAAATAACCAGCAACCGCAACAACCCATGTATATTGTTGATGCTCAACAATATCCTACTTATGCTCTGAATGTTTCAAATATACAACTGAGATCTGGTACAACTTTACCAGCACCTAAACTGCCTCTTATAACTGAAATACCAGATACTCATGTAGCATCAAAACCCCCAGTCTCTAAAGATGTTGACCTAACCAATGTCACTATCTCAACCCAAGCTCAGTCAACGGTGGAACCTCCTCTTCCAAAGAAGCTCATACAAAGTAAACTTGTACAAACAAAGGAAAAATCTTTTGATATTGTTGATTAGTTGAAGAACATGCATGTCCAAATACCCCTATTCCAAGCTATTAAAGATGTTCCTATCTATAAAAAAATCCATTAGAGAAGCTTGCCTGAAGAAGCCTGGGAGGAAGAAAAATGACCCAACTATAGTCCATGTTGTGGGAAAATTAGCTGACATTATGTTAAGAAAATTGGTCACTCCAAAATATTCTGATCTAGGTAGTCTAGTTGTGAATGTGAGTATAAATGGTCAGTCTGTTAAAAATGTTTTAATAGATCTTGATGCTGCTATAAATTTCATGATCAAGGATACTATGAAGAAGTTGAAGATAGAAGGACTAAGGGCTACTCCAACAATTTTGCAACTTGTAGATAGTTCTACTATCACTCCTGATGGGATGATAGAAAATATAGTTGTAACCTTAGACTCTCTAGAGTATCCTGCAGATTTCATGATTCTGTCTCCCAAAGTTAATTTATCTAGTTACACTGTCATCCTAGGATGACCATGGTTAGCTATAACCAATGCAAATATAAGTTGTAGATTAGGAAATATGACCATATCAAATGGCCAAGCAACAAAGAAATTTGATTTGTATTCTCCAGAACAACCATTACCAGATTTAAGCACATCTGTTTGGCCAGATTTAGGGAATAGAGAAGAAGAATTAAACTCTATAGCATGACTTATGATGTTACATAAACAATCCTTTCTAAAGCTACAGGAAGAGGATTCAGTATTTCAGAGTATTCTTACTAACAATTGTGTGGTATAAAAAGATGTATCTAAAAGTTCTGTGTTAGAATTAACCACATATGAGAAATGTGATGAGAATTGTACTTTGCCCAAAGAACCAGGCATTTTTCATCAAATTTTACCATGTGAATTAGATACAAGTACAATTTCTAAAGCTGCTATGATAGAGTCTACCACTATTGTTGTGTTGTCCAAAGGTCATAATCTTCATGTTAACCCCAAATTATCATTCACACAAATGGAACCATTAACAAAGCTACTTCAAAAGCATGAAAAGGCTTTTGCATGGGACTATGGTGATATAAAAGGGTTGAGTCCTACATTATGCACTCATAGAATATACATCAATGAAGGGTGTCTACCACTCCGTCAACCCCAGAGAAGGATAAATCCAAGCCTTAGAGAAATAGTTAAAACTGAATTGCAAAAATTGCTTAATGTTGATTTTATTTATCCTATATCTGATAGTAGATGGGTGTCACCCATTGTCATAATGCCCAAAAAGGGAGGGAAATAGCGGATTTGTGTAGATTACAGAGAATTGAACAAGGCCACCAAAAAGGATCACTTTCCTTTACCATTCATAGATCAAGTTCTAGACACTTTAGCTAGAAAGAAGTATTTCTCTTTTCTAGATGGGTATAGTGGTTATAATCAAATCAATATTGCTCCTGAAGACCAAGATAAAACCACATTCACATGCCCATGTGGTACTTTTGCATAGTTTGTTTTGTCATTTGGTCTATGTAATGCTCCTGCAACATTTCAACGAGTTGTTATTAGCATCTTTGATGATATATCACATGATTATAAGGAAACATATATGGACAACTTCACAAAATTTGGAGTCACCTTTGAGGAAGCCATGATGAATCTTGAAAATTTTTTGATAAGGTGTCATGAACATAATCTAGCACTTAATAGTGAAAAATGTTTCATGCTCATGCAGGAAGGTGTGGTACTTGGTCATTTTATATCAGTTGCAGGAATACTAGTGGATCCAACTAAGATAGAGGTAATTCAAACATTGCCCATACCCACAAAACTGAAAGATGTAAGATATTTTCTAGGTCATGATGGATATTATAGACATTTCATAAAAGACTTCAGCAAAATACCTAGTCCCTTGTATACATTACTAACTAAAGAAGCTGAATTCATTTAGACATTCGAATGTAATGAAGCCTTCCTGCAGCTTAAGAAACTTCTCACTACAACCCTAGTTCTACAAGGCCCTGATTGGACTTTTCCTTTTCACATATGTACAGATTCTTCTAACTATGCTATAGGTGCAGTTCTAGGGCAACAATCTCAACATCTTGAAAATGCAATATATTATATTAGCAAGAGCCTTCATGGACTAGAATTAAACTACACAGTGACTAAAAAAGAACTATTAGCAGTAATTTATGCTATGAACAAATTCCAGCATTACATAACTGGCTATCCCATATTTTTTTCATATTGATCATGCAGCAATTAAATATCTCATGAACAAACCTACTATAATAGGCTGGTTAGCAAGATGGTTACTATTGTTGCAGAATTTGATATCACCATTGTTGATAAGCTTGGAAGAGCCAATGTGGTAATTGATTATTTATCAAGAATCCACCATGATGAGAATGACACTACTCTAGTAGATAATGCATTTCTAGATGAGTATATATTTCATATTGTTGTTCAAACTCCATGGTATGCAAACATTGCTAACTACATTGCAGCTAATAAAATGCCAGAACATTTCTCTTACAAGGAAAAGAAGTTGCTTGTAGAGAAAAGTTTCCATTTCTCTTGGATTGATAATATCTTATTTTATACTAGACCTGATCAAGTTATGAGAAGGTGTGTGAGAGAGGATGAGACATATGATATTCTACATGCATGTCATAATGAACCATGTGGAGGGTACTTTGCAACAAAAAGAACAGCCTTGAAAATTTTAACAACTCGTTACTATTGGCCTACACTTCACAAAGATGCAACCAACTATACATGGAAGTGTGACAAGTGTCAAAGGATGGGGCGACCAACAAGAATAGATGAAATGCCTCTCAATCTACAACTGGCATTAACACCATTTGACAAATGGGGTATGGATTTCATTGGTCCAATTGATCCTCCATCCAATGGGAAATCATATATCCTTGTGTGCACTAACTACCTAAAAAAATGGGTTGAATTCAAAGCCATGAAGCATGCTCGTGATCACAAAGTTGTAGAATTTCTATATGAAGAAATTTTTACTTGCTATGGTGTACCCAAAGAACTAGTCACTAACCAAGGTGCTCAATTTACTTCTAATCTGATCACAGAACTGATGAAACAATATAATATTAGGCACCCAAAATCAAGCCCCTATCACCCTCAAACTAATGGATAAGCAAAAGTCACAAAATAGGAGATAGAGTCTATCTTAACAATAATAGTTTATTTGCACTATAGGGATTGGAATAGTAGATTACCAGAAGTTTTTTGGGCCTACAGAACAACATGGAAGACTACTACAGGGTTCACACCATTTGAGCTCCTATATGGGAAAATAGCAATGCTCCCCATTGAATTTGAAAATTAAACTTTAAGAACCGCATTGGAGTTAAACATTGAACTTCCTGCAGCACAAAGAGAACATCTTCTACATCTTAATTCTTTGGTTGAAATGCGCAAGGCTGCTCTAGAATGCATTGAAATTATACATAAGCAAAGGATACAATGGCATGACTCCCACATTAACAACAAACAATTTCAAGTTGGTGACTAGGCATTGCTATATGATTCTAGATTTAAAGATATGCCAGGCAAGCTACAAACACAGTGGTTGGGTCCATACGAAATTAACCATGTCTTTGCAAATGGAGCCATCCAATTAACTACCATTGATCCAGTGCCTTTTAAGTTATTAGTCAATGGCCATAGACTCAAGTTATATAAATGGTCCCAAGCAAAAGAGGACTTCTTGCAGTAGTTTCAATGGCCAAATTCAAATGCACACTAGGTAACTCTTCCTACAGCAGAAGGTGTTGACCTCCTGTGTGTAGCTCTTCATTATTAATTTCTTCATGCATGCCCATAATAAAAACTTTATGTCCACATAAAGTTATAAATTTCTCCATTAATCTTCTAATTTCTTCTTTTCCAACTCATCTCACTTCTTTACCTACCACCCACCCACCTTCCATGTCATCATTTTACAATGCTTTCAACAAACACCACAAGTTTTCTGACATATGTTGTCACTGCTGATGTACTTTCTATAGGATTTGATGAAATCCAACTCCACAGTGCACCAAGATCACCTACATGCAAATAGCTTGCTGAAGAGAAACCGAAGGAGCAAGAGCTTGAAGCAAACAATGCAAGAGAAAATATTTCACAATAGGAAAATTGAAATTGCTATGTGAATGAATGAACTTACAATGAGAGAGAGACCAAATATAAAGGCCTCAAGGAAACTTGTAGAACAAGCTAGAAGGTGGTAGAAGATAAGGTTGACAACTAAGCACACTTCTACAAAAAGGTGGAACATGCTAGAAGGGAAGAAACTCCTGTGTTGTCAAAAACTCATCACTACAACTATTAAATACATGCATTAACTTAAGTAAACTTAAGTAAATAGAATAAATAATTAATAATTAATTATTTACTCTAACACCCCCCTTAAGAGAAACTTAGGGGAATGCCTTAAGCTCACAAAAACTAAGATGAAATGCAGAATGGGTCCCGACAACAAGGCCATGTTAGGTACCCATTTACAATGCAAAGTAATGCAACCTCTAAAAATGGAGAAAGAGGGAAAACCTCATGGGAAAAACCCTCCCCTAAAAAGAGGTAAAAAAATGTGCTAAAAAAATGAAGGAAGGAAGGCCTCAACAAGACCCCCCAAGGACAACTTCCACCAAAAATGTTCAAATAGACTCTCTCAAAACCATAAGTACAACTAGCCCCCCATGAGAGATAGAAAAGTTGCCAAAGCCCCCCCAGAATAATGGAGCCCCTAAAGAAAGAATCGAACTAATGAAACTCCAATGCGGAGTAAACAAGGGAACAAAACAAGGTAACCCTTGAATGAAAGGGAAAATTGGAAGGCCTATCTGATGCTCAAAGGAGAAAATATGAGGATACTAAAAGGGAATCCCCAAGGTAGGTGTGATGATACTGTCATGAATGTCCACTATAGAATCTGCAATAGGTGCACCTAGAGGCTCGATGAATGGAGTTGGAGGATCAGGTAGAGTAGAAGAAGAAGAATCCTGCTGAAGAGAAAAGTCTTCAACTAGATGTGGTGTGGCAGTCAAAATAGGGATCTCAAGAACAATACAAAGGTTCAAGTATCCTGACTGCACCACATGATGCTCCATTGTCAGAGCACTAAATCTAACTCCACAGTGCACCAATATCACCTGCATGCAAATAGCTTGTTGAAGAGAAATCAAACAAGCAAGAGCTTGAAGCAAACAATGCAAGAGAAAATATTTCACAATAGGAAAATTGAAATTTCTAATGTAAATGAATGAATTTACAATGAGAGAGAGACCAAATATAAAGGCCTCAAGGAAGCTTGTAGAATAAGCTGGAAGGTTGTAGAAGATAAGGTTGACAACTAAGAACACTTCTACAAAAAGGTGGAACATGCTAGAAGGGAACAAACTCCCGTGTTGTCAACAACTCATCACTACAACTATTAAATACATGCATTAACCTAAGTAAACTTAAGTAAATCAAATAAATAATTAATTATTAATTATTTACTCTAACACCTTTTGCCACTTTTTGGTACGCACAACAATCAACTCACAGGTATAAGCTTTTCAAATCTTTATTCATTTATAGTACATCAATTTCGTTGGTTATATATAATATTGCATTATTTATATTATGGCGGTGTTATGCTAGTTCCATACCCCATACTAAGTTTGACAAGTGTGGAAACTTGTCCATTTTTCGTAGGAGGTAGGGAAGGTTACTAAAACCCAATGACATTCCTATTTATTCATAAAGATTTTTTTCCCAAATCTTTATACTTTTTTTATTTATAAAACTCAATTGCTATAAGTACACAAGTGTCTAGGTGTCGTACCCCTTATTCTTGAATGATTCCTTACTATCGGGCTATGGTGTGACCCATATTTAATTTTGAAGTGATCCGAATTCCATTTTGGGATGATTCTCACATATCCATGATAAACCACATTATTACTGCTCATAACAAATTGTTATGACATTAATTAGCTAAAAATCAAAATGTGAAATGGGTTTGTAAAACAAAAACAAAAGAAAGCCTAAATTCATAGAAGGGATATAGTACAAAAAGAGCAAAGAGTGAAATTTTTAGGAAAAATGGGTGGACAATTGCAACAACAAGAACCAATGGAGCATACTATTTTACTCTCAAATGTAGAGGTAGTGAGGAGATTTAATGCTTGTGGCTAGTTAGGGTATTTTCTAAGTTTAAATGCATTTGATGAAGAAGCAACCATGAAATTTACAAGAAAATTTAATGAGGGAGAAGCTACTGTATCAGGGTTAATGATTGTTGCTACAGAAGAGAAAATAGTAGAAGTAACTAGGTTACCAACAATAGGAGAACATTATCCTAATACACATGATGCAAGATCATCTAGGGCTCATTTTGTCATACCAATTGATCCTCAATTGGATATCACCAAGCAAGGTTGCAAAAGGATGTCTCTTCTACCGCCATACAACGAGCTAACTATGCACATTATTAGGTACCTCACCTATGAAGGAATATTTTCATATTTACATGCACATCATTTTAAATTGCTTAGTTGTATAAGGCACAATTATCCAATGAATGTTCCCAATTTCTTGTATAATATGTTAAACATTAGTGCTAAATAAACCCAAAAGGGGAAGGACAATTCTATCACCCATCATGCCCTAATTAAATTACTCATAGAAAGATCACTTAGGAATGCCTCTCCCATATCATGGGAAGAATTTGTACAAGCTAAAACCCTACAATCCCAGGCTATCCTTAATGAACAGCTCAGTAAAGAGAATGTAGTTCCCATTGATGAACCTGCTAAGCAAAGCACTCAAGATGCTATAGCTGGCAATGTGTAAGAGAATGTGCAAGAAAATGTGTCTTTACCTATTTAAGAGACTCAAAAAACTTTCCTCTACCCAAGCAAAGAGAAAATGAAAATTAAAGGAGGAGACCTCGGCTTCGGTACTAGAAAAGCCAAATCTTGTAGTCACAAAGAAAAAGAAAACTAAGATAGCTCCTGTAGCAGTTACTCCTGCCACAGAGACACCGAAAGGAAGAAGTAGGAAGAAGATTGTGATACCATAGGAGACCCTTGTGAGAAGTCGTAGAATGAGGAAACAAATTTATAAGGTGACAGTAGAAGCCCAGTCTACTTCATCCAAACCATCCACTAAAGAATTCCAATACAAATTGTTCCTAATAATTCTCCTTCTCATCCTGAAATTGCAAACATTCCTAAAAACCTTAATGAGGAATGTAGGGTTGAAGTAAATGAAAATCAAAATGATCCACCAATAGGCCAATAAATAGTTCCCATAATGAATGAGTTAGTTTATTGAAATACTGGCCTATTTCCTATAAAGCAACATGGCTTAGAGATTTCATAAAGCAGTTATGGAAGGAACAAAGAAAGAGGAAAAATAACTATGAAGAGGACAGTGGTTTCATTACCTTGCTAAAACTTATTTTCCAATTTTTTGGACAACATATGCCTACTACAGCTCTATGGGAAGAGGAGAGGAAGAAAATGAAGAAAATCATAGTGTCCCTAAGTGAGGAAATTATAGATTTGAAAGAGCAATTGGCAAACCAAAAACAAAAGATGGATTATGCCCTCAAATTGGTTGATCAAGCACTTGCTTGTAGACCACCACCTTAGATTTATGCTATGTGTTTAAAGTAACAATTCCTTTTATTCCAACTTATGCTAACCCTCAAGAACATAAATGTAGAATTCAAATCAGCTCAGGAATTCTATGGTTTATACCAAACTCTGCCATCCTGGCAGCAGAACTTGCTCTATGAGTTATATGTGCACAATTATATCATTCTAGCAGAAACTCAATGGAATCCTTTACTCTACATAGGGGATATACATCTAAGGGCTTTGATGCCCTCGATGCATAATGAAGCTAATTATGATAGACAATTGAATACTTACAGAGATGAGGAAAAAATAGAGCCTCTATCATTAAGAGCTAAGAGCAGTAAACCAGAAGAAATTCTTAGGGACTGGTTTAGATTAACTTATGGGGATAAGAACAAGGGAGTAAGGGACAAAATATTCGCTGCTAGAACCAAGGTGTATGTTGAATATGAGAACCTACCTTACTTTTCCTTTCAGAGAGCCATGGTTGGTGCTAAAAGTAGGTGGGCTAGATTACCTGAGACACTTAAAAGATTAGAGCTACACAGTCCTATCAATTTAGAGGCTGGCCTTCATAGAATTCCAAAGTATATAGAGTTGTGGAAACAGGCTAGGCCAAAACTATGGTGCCCACTCACTATGCAACCTCTAATGCTCATGTGGCCCCTGTATGATATTAATGCTGACAGACTTGACAAACTGTAGGGGGACAATAGAAAGGAAGTTTGGGAGAGAACACAAGGATTCTACTACATCTTCAAGAGTAGCAGGAGAGGAAGAACTGAAGTTGGAGAATTCAAGTCACTAACTAGAAAATGCAATGCTTGAGGACAAGCATCAGTTTACCAGAGGGCAGATGATGAGGCTAATTTTGCCTCTATTTTATGATAGTTTTAAACACTTTGTTTTACTTCCACCAAGACATTTGCAAACTTATGTTTACTTGAACTTATGATTAACCTATGGGTAAATAATATGTCATATTTTGCCAATATTATATATAAATTTAGTATTTCATATAACCATAAAAATTTGTGTTCTAATATTTGAATTTAATTTGATAATGCTTATCTTCAAATATCTCTACATAATAAATAACCTATTAGCGAAGGAAGCTGAAGATGGTCAGAAGTATTCAAAGGGAAACATTGAAGATAGCCAACAAAATTCAAGGAGAAAAGACATTAAAGTTTAGCTGTGGTGGAAAGAGTCATAATGGTACCAAGGGACATGGCCACTAATATGGAGGAGCTATGAAGAATTTTTATATTTCTCTACATTTATTATTGTGTCAAAGCAGTTGTCCAAACTTTATTATTCATTCCATGTGTTGTTATCTTTTCTTCTTTTTCTCTGGCAGATTTGAAGTTAGTTTTTTTTTCTTTTATGTTTTAGAATAAGTGTCGATCTTCTATTTATAGGGATCAAACCAATAGTGTTAGAAGTTAGAAGAAATTTTATGATAAGAAACTGTTGACTCTTGCAGTGAGTTGTTTTTACAATTTTATGTATCGTTCTCATGTAATGAATTTTTGGAACATAATGAAATAGCTCTTGGTTTACATTTTGTATTAGTAGATTAGCAGAAGCCAACCAAGGGGGCCCACTTGGGAGGTGGATTAGATTAGAGTAGTATAGATTTGTTTTCAAGCATCTTTAGTATTGTAGGTAGAAGTTATAAGCTCCTTCCTATAGCATCATACTTTGTGAGTGTTCTTGTTGCATCTGTAAGAACAATTATAGTAGGTGAATTGAGTTGGAATATATATTAGTATTTAATTGCATTTGCAGTATTCATTTTAGTAAAGAGTTAAGTGTGTTAGTTTCCTATAGCACTAGTGTAGGTTCTTTCCTTTCATTTTACTTTCCTGCACCATAAGAATAATGACTCATTAAGAAACCTAGTGCACATTTTGTGCTGACCATTTCAAGCATACGTCCTTGGTTTGACAAATTTAAATGCACCTCATGGTGGGAAAAAATAGTCCTTCAATTGAAAACACTATTCCTAAGTATGGCCTTTGGCATGATTATTATACACCTATTGTGAGGCGGACCACTAAGCTTGATAAGGCCAGAATTGATAGATGGGCCCAAGGTTCCTACCATTATAGAATAGTTGTAGAGTTTGAGAATATTGGGACCAATTCATTCAATATTGGCTTTGAAGAATTCCACAGAGATACCATCTGGTCTAGGAGCTTTATCATTTTCCATAGAGGAAATAGAAATTAAGATTTTTGACAGGGAAATAGGGGAGTTAAGAATGGAGACATCTGAGGTTGAGACCTTCTTGGATATGATGGAATCAATCTTACTCCTTGTTACCTCAGTCAGCATTCCCTTATCCTCAGAAGAGAACAAATTCTTGTAAAACTGATAGAAGGTCATAAGTTGATGCAAAAGCATCAAGCTTGGATTTTGGTTGAGCTATGAATTTCATGGTCAGGGGTGTGCTAGAGACACATTGGGGAACCTTTTCTTGTGAATGCATAGATATTGGATGGATTGAGTTGAAGTTTGACCAGTTTTTACCTTGCTACTGGAATTGTATTTTTTTGGCTTTTGGGTGCCTATTACAAGATGTGTAACTAATTATCCTTAATGAGTTAGAGGTTTCACACTTTAGGGATTGAAGAGGACCTAGTTTAATTCCTTGTATCTAGAGAAAAAGTTCTAATTCATTATGAGTTGGGAGATATGGCAATTCTCCTATAGTATCAATTTCTGGTAGATTGTGTGACTTTCGGGATGGATGCACACTTTTCTTTGGGGAATCAACCTTTGTGAATTTAAGGGATTATAGAGGACCTAGAGTAATACCTATAGTTTGAATCATGAGTTCTAATTGAATTAGAGCTAGGAGATATCATGATTTTATTTGGGTATCAATTTTTGGGCATTTAATTGTTGTTGTAGGCCGACTTGTGGCATTTAATTTATGTATTTGTATTTAATTTGTATTTTGGGCTGAATTGTGGCTTAGATTAGTATAAATAGGGGTTGTGGTGGAGTCTTTAGTCATTCATTTAGAAGAGGAGTGAGTGTGGGAGCAGCTAAAGGGCAAATTTTCCTAATTCTGTGAGCAGAGCGCTAAATGTGAGGCAGTTTATAGCGGGATTTGATGAAATTGTGAATGTGTGGATAGAGTACCAAATGTGGGGTAGTTTACACTTGGATATTGGATCGAGTTTGAAAAGAGCTAGTAGTTATAGCTTGGAAACCAAGGAGATTTCTTGGAGGGCTTGCATGCACAAGTTTAGATTTCCTTGGTGGTTTCTTCCAGATTGTTGTTCTGTTACAGATTTGGGCTAGTTGGAATAGTGTTTGGGTTGGATCTTGAAGAATCTTACAAAACTAATTTTTGTAATTGCTTACCCATAAGGCCTTAAAACTAGGTATATTTCATGTAATTAGTTATATTTTATGAAAAAATTATTGTAATTTGGTATCAGATCTTGCATTATTGCTTCTTGTTATTATGTTTCCATTGTGTGGTTATTTGTTGGGGGCTAGGACATCTTCTTTGGGGATTCTCTTGCCTTGCATTGTGTCAGATGGTATCAGAGCTCAGTTGTTCCTAAGTGTACAAGTAGATCACCAAAGTTGGGGTAGTTTGTACCAAGACCTTGGTTAGGTGAAGTTTATCAGAGTGAAGGTTGTTCTTGAGTGTGTAGACAAATTGCCAAAGTTGAGGTAGTTTGCACTAGGACTTGGGTTGGAGAAATAGATCTAAGTTGATCTTGATCTGATGGTTTACAAGATGGAAAGATGGATGTGAAGATGGAAGACTGATCTTGTTGAGGCATGATTGTAGAGAGTTTGTGGATTGCAGATCCATGGTCTTGGACTTGTGATTTGGTTCTTGATTGTTCATGTCAGGTGGTAGGTTTTGATCTAACTTGCAAACAATTTGAGGTTGTCACAAGGAGTGTAGGAAGGATTTTTTGTAGAGGGTTTTTGAAGATCTTGGGAGATGGCTCCAAGAGGATTAGATGCTGAGAATCTTCATGATGTACTAGAGAGGAGGTTGTCTAAGATGTCTGCTCGATTTGAAGCTAGTTTGGTTGATCAAGCTCAGGATGTGGTTGCTCGATTTGAAACTAGTTTGGATGATTAAGATTAGTATAGGATTAGGAAGGCATTCCATAGATTTTTTTGGAGCTAGAGTTTACTAATCTAGAAGAGAGTTATTTGGTCAGTTAAGAGACTTGCTCATGAGAGAAGATGGCATAGCAAGGTTGAGGTGGAAGAGGTTGGTTTTGCTAATCAATTTTTGGAGTCTAATACAGAACCTATAGAGCAGCTAGAGGTTATTGCTAAAGATATTCCTATCCTTGTTGATGCTAGGACAGAGGTTGATTTTCATGATCAGTTGGTTGGGTTTGATATGGAAATTGCAGAGCACTTGGTCATGGATGATCCAGTTGCTATTGGTGATGAGTTGTGTGTTGCAGAGCATCTTGTTGTGAGCAATAAGATTGTTGTTGTTGTGAGTTTGGCATATGTTGATAGAGATCTTCATATTGTTGATGATGTGGAGTTTGTTGTTGTTTTTGTGGATTCACTAGTTGTTGATGTGGATGAGGGTTTGTTGTTGAAGCATTATGTTCAATCTATTATTGGGTGTGAGCATGCTTATTGGGTCACTTATATGTATTTGATTTTTATGGAGCATGGATGGTTGATTTTCAGATTTTTTCTATTCACTTTCATGAAGTGGAAGCCTTTGGTAAAGATGAAGTTGGTTGCAAATCTTTCTTTAGGCATCAAAGTGTAGGACACACTTTTCTATTTACCTAGGGAGTCTGATGCAGGAGCATCAACCTTTTTGGTGGAACTATGATTTTCATGGTAAGGGATGTGTTGGAGACACATTGGGGAACATTTCCTCATGATTGCATAGATATTGGATGGATTGAGTTGAAGTTTGAGTAGTTTTTGCCTTGCTGCTGGAACTATGTTTTTTTGGCTTCTGGGTGCCTATTGCAAGATGTGTAACTAATTATCCTTAATGAGTTAGAGGCTGAACACTTCAAGGATTGAAGAGGACCTAGATTACTTCCTTATATCTAGAGCATAGTTCTAATTCATTATGAGTTGGGAGATATGGTAATTCTCCTACAGTATCGATTTCTAGCAGACTGCATGATAGGTTTTCGTGTGTGACTTTTGGGATGGATGCACACTTTTCCTTGGGGAATCAGCTTTTGCACATTTAAGATATTGTAGAGTACCTAGAGTAATACCTATGATTTGAAGTGCAAGTTCTAATTCAATTGGAGATGGGAGATATCATGATTTTACTTGGGTATCGAATTTTTGGCATATTTGTTGTTGCAGGTCGACTTGTGGCATTTAATTTATGTATTTGTATTTTAATTTGTGTTTAGACCAACTTGTGGCTTAGATTGGTATAAATAGGTGTTGTGGTGGAGTCTTTAGTCATTCATTCAGAAGAGAAGTGAGTATGGGAGTAGCTAAAGGGCAAATTTTCCTGAGTCTATGAGCAGAGCACCAAATGTGAGGCAGTTTAAAGTAGGATTTGATGAAGATGTGAATATGTGGACAGAGTGCCAAATGTGAGGTAGTTTTCACTTGGATCTTGGATTGAGTTTGAGAAGAGCTAGTAGTTGTGGCTTGGAGAACAAGGAGATTACTTCAAGGGCTTGCGTGTACAAGTTTAGATTTCCTTGGTGCTTTCTTCTAGATTGTTGTTATGTTACAAATTTGGGCTAGTTGGGATAGTGTTTGAGTTGAATCTTGAGGAATCTTGCAAAAATAATTTTTGTAATTACATTTTGTGTTTGGCCCTAACCCAGAAGACTTTATAGCCTAGCATATTGCATGTAATCAGTTATATTTTATGAACAAATTATTGTAATTCAGTATCAGATCTTACATTATTGCTTCTTGTTATTATGTTTTCACTATGTCATTATTTGTTGGGGGCTAGGACATCTCCTTTGGGGATTTTCTTGCCTTGTACAACATTATAAGTATATCCTTTGTATCTATGAAAATGACATCTTCCTCACAAATGCAATCAATCTTATCATTTGCCTCTTTCAAGTGCAACACATTGAAAACAAAATTAGAACCCCTATCCCCTAAGGAAAACTAGTTTTCTTTGGATTGAATCTTGGCCCCCTAAAATTTTTTTGGACTGGAGCTTTCATAACTCATGTTTAGTTTTAGCCATAGAATCAACAAGTATGGGGTTATCAGGATGCATCTAGGAGGTATCTTCCTTAGTCTACAAAGAGTTAACCAAGGAAAGTTATAGAGCCCTCCTATCTTTGTCTTTCTTTATATCCATTATTTTGAATCAATTCTTCTAGGAGTGAACATATTGGACCCAACTGTCAATCAGGTTGTCATGTTTGCAAATAGAATAGTTATACCAATTAATGATCTTAGAGGAAGCTACGAGATCTTGATCATGAAGGAGAGAATTATTGAGAGCATAGACATGAGTCTTTTTTTTTATTGGTTGCTAGGAGCCAAGCTTAAAAATATCAATCACAATTGGGTGATGGTTAGAAAGGCAGAAAGGAGGAACTTGCATTGGGTTGTTGTCCATAGGTTTAAGACAACTAAAAAGATTCTCATTGAAGTAGAATTTGTCTAGCTGAGAATAAATTTTTTATCCCCTTTCTGCTAGTTAGACCAAGTGAACCAAGTACCATGGGATTGATTCTTCAAATCGGCAAGATGATCAATGAGGTTGAGTTTATTCGCCATCTTGGACCAATAAAGATGTTCATTGCCTTTCCATTCAAACCTGAGACCTCCCATCTTGTCTTGATCCATTTCAACCATGTTAAAGTCCCCTACCAGAATCCAGTGCACGTTAGGAAATTTAGCCAACCATTTCCATAGAAAAATTCTTTCCAAAAATTCATTAGGGGCATAGACCGAGCAAATGCAAAACTCAAAATCTTCATCCTTGAAGGTGACCTAGGATGCTTTATTACAAGGGGAAGAGCCCCAATTGGTGATCTTCTTTTTCCAACTAGGGCCAACTAGGATAGAGGAGCCTCCCTTACCTTTAGGATGCTTAGTAGAGAGGGTAACAACATCTTTCTAGATGCATTTCAAAGCAATGTCCAAAGTGAATCCTATAGACTTAACTTCTTCAAGGAGTAGGATGTCTATGTTTTTGTTCCATCCTAGGAATCTCTTAACTATATATTTCATGTTTGATGATTCAAGACCTCTCACATTCCATGAAGTAATTTTAAGCTTATTCATCATTGACAATTATTTATCAATATTCATAGGGGATAGGAACCCCTTGAAACAATTTGGCATTTTAGTCTTGGCTTTTTTGAAAGGCTTAGTATTACCACTAGAATGTTGAGGTCTCCCTCTTTTCCTTTTAAGAAATTGAACACCATCCTGATAGCTCTTACTACCAGGTTCTCTTTTTTTCGTACTGAATACAAATTTCTCTGACTATGCAAAATATCCTTCATGAGGACTACACTCCACTACAACTAGTGGATTACTAGAAGGCTTCCCATCCTCAAGAACACAATTCCCCTTGTGTTGACTTGAATTAGGAATGTCCCGATTATCATCCTTAGTTTCAAAAGCCTCCTCATTCATGGCAAGATTAGGAATACTAGACTTTTCTAGAATAACCACAAGAGAGAAGTCATGAAGCCTTTCCTCTATGTTTAAATAAGCCTCCTCATTCATGGCAAGATTAGGAATACTAGACTTTTCTAGAATAACCACAAGAGAGAAGTCATGAAGCCTTTCCTCTATGTTTAAATAATCCATGCTATCAACCTTAGGGGGGGCTTTGGCTAAGAATTCAAGGCAACTTGATTTTGAATCAGCACAAGTTGAGGTGGAGGGAGGAGGGGCAAACTCCTCACAATCCCTGGTTGAAGCAAAGTATAGTTCCATAGATGTCAATGACTTTTCATGCATTTTTATCTTAGCTTTATCTTTTAGAGACATAAGGATCACCTGTTGGGCATTAAGGGGTTTATTCTTTCTCCTAGACAATTTAGATTCCAGACTAGAATCCAAAGATAGAACATTAGGAAGAGATATAAGTTCTTTCAAAGCATCATGATAAACAGGAGGATGAGGTTCCTGTAAAGTTTGGCTAAATTGGTTCTTAAGAGAGTCCAAGAATGCAACAAGATCCTCAAATTCTATTAGCCATTTAGAGGCTTAAGGGTCAATGGAGATTTGAGAAGATTCTCTCTTGGAAGATATAATCACAAATTTAACCTTAGGAGGTGGGTTGGAGGGAAAAGGATTCAGAGAGAGCCACTTTTCTCCCCACCAGCAAGGGATAATTTTCCCTTTTATGACCTTCCCATCTACATAAGTAGTAGGCATTCAAACCTCCCATGTAAATGATAGGGCAATCAAATGGAATGACTCCATCTTCTAGGGTGATTTTTTCGAGGTCATCTACACTAGGGAGGATGGAAACAAGGACTCTAATATCAGCATGAGGGATGAGAGTGTTCAAGTGGTCAATTTTGAGGACCTTCCCAATGGGTTCCAATAATTGGGGAATGAAGTTCCAAACATAGGGTGGGAGATTGCTGATAGTGACCCATCTAGGGCTAGCCAAGGAAAGAAATTCTTTATTAACAAAGTCAAGAGACTAGGATAAAGCCCTAAATTCAGAGTTTCTAACCTTCCAAAAAAAATTATCAACAATAGCTTTTTGAACAATAGGGTTACAAAAAATAACAATAAATAGCCCTTTTTGGATCATGTGGCAAAAAGAAAAATGATACCCTAGCTTATTACTCCATACTCTATGAAACCAATCATTAATGTAGTTCCTCAACAGTAGATTCTAGTCTTTTCTTTATCTAACTCAAGCATCATCTGGGAATTAGGCTTGACAACAAGACATGGGGAAGATGGTTCCTTACCTCCATCTCCTAAGATGACGGGGAAAATGGTTGCAAATAGTTGTTTCCTAATAAATTTGGCATCGGTTGAGATGTTGAA
The DNA here is from genome assembly GCA_028749045.1 of Cupressus sempervirens. Lineage (NCBI taxonomy): Eukaryota > Viridiplantae > Streptophyta > Pinopsida > Cupressales > Cupressaceae > Cupressus > Cupressus sempervirens. The sequence goes on from CM053785.1 coordinate 311,020,871, forward strand.
GGTTCCTTGTAGCGCTTGTTTGAAGGGGGGTTGAGCATTTCCAACTTCTTGGGCTCCTAGGGATTGCCTATGTTCTCCATCCTTTGTCTTGTAACGCAAATATCTAAGATCTTAGTAATGGTGAGAGCGGTCCTGATTACAACCAACAATTCTATTGCCTTATTCAATAAATGCAATAGGTGCCAAGTGGCAGAGGATATTAATCTTCCTGGCCCTAGGTGAGGCTGAGGCCATTAAGGCCTGTATGGGACTAATAATGAGGGCTCTATGGAGGCTTAGTTGTAGATTTGTACATTATATTATTTCAAATTATATGTTAATGTTTTCAAATAAGGAAAATTTACTCAAAGATGTTTGATAGTTTCTTTGTATAAATAATTTTTGATATTTTTTTTAATATAAAAAATGTTTATAAATGTACAAGACATTGTTTTCCAAAAACATCTTTCACAGCCTCCCTTGTCATGGATTATTATGACACCTACCATGGACATCAATATTCTTTACTAGTTCCTATTGCGCTGATCTCGGTGACCCAATCATTGAATGTCTAACGATCCTACTTCAATTATTATTATCAGCCAATGGTCAATCAATGTTTAATTTTTGGTATACTATTTGTAATTATTTTTCATTTCTTTTCCTTTTTAATAAATTGTATTTACAATATTCTTAATTTTTGATAGTTGCTGTAGCAGTAGTTACTTGTAAAATAATTTATGCTTTGTTTGGTAATATCTTGTTCTCTTTCATTTTCATAATATGAGTTGTCTTTACATATAGAGAAAATCAATCCTCAATCTTTGGCTTTATTGTTTGCATGAATAGGATGTCATTTCTTTGAGGCATATGATAGCACTTTTTCGAAGAAAAATGTGGTCTTAATGTAGTAGTGCTTCTTCCAATGAATTCTTTGGGTGTTTGAGTAAAGAAGAACATTGATATTCATTGAAGTGGTATGCCTACCATGTTTCAAAATCTGGTTGGAAGGGATTTTTAGTTTTTAAAAAATGTAGATCTGATTCATTGTTCCTTTGGTAGAAGTTGTGCATACTATTGGAAGTACAATAATTGGCGTAAAGTTTGTTGAACACTTTGACTCTTGTGCTTTGTCAGTTTGATTGGTCTTTTCTTGCATTTGGATTTTGTAATCCAATCTTCATGAAATCTTTGTGCATACCATTGGAAGTACAATAATTGGTGTAAATTTTGTTGAACACTTTGACTCTTGTGCTTTGTCAGTTTGATTGGTCTTTTCATCCACTTGGATGGTGTAATCCAATCTTCATGAAATCTTAAAAATCTTCTCTTTTATGGATTACAATTGATTTTCCTTCATTTGTAGTAGGTCACAGTAATTTTATAGAAAAAATCTAAATTCACTTTATTTGGTCATCCAGTAATTAATACATAGGGAAATGTTTCTTGTGGACACCTAACATTGTCGACTTTATCTCATAGGTTGATATATAGAATTGATTATGAGGTTTCAAATTGAAATGTCATTCTAAGTGATGTGCATTGTTGTATGGTAAGGTTTTTGAATAATAATATTTTTTTTTGCTTTCTTTCTTTTCAGGTTGTGAACTTTTTGAAAGGTTATGTCTTTAAAGCTTAACATCTATTTTTTGCTCTCATGGTGATATTTGCAGAGAGGAGTCCTACGAATCTTATTGAAAATTTGTAGGATTACCTAAATTGTTTGAGTTCAGGTATTCAATTTTCCATGCTTGAATGCATTTTACTATTTTTTATTTTTTCCAATAGGTTTGAGCAAGTTGGGCTCTGTAATTTGTTTGTTTTTTCTTGTAATTTTTTGTGCGATCCGGAGTATGATTTTGAATAATTTTTTTCTTTTTGTTTTGAGCTAACTATACTACTTATCTTTTGTTGCGTTGACTCCTATAGAATTTAATGGTTGCATTTTTCTAAGATTTATCAATTCATATGCCAAACATAATATATGAGATCATATTATCTATTTATTGATGTACTATGAATATCCCGAGTGATCGATGAACACATTTGATAAATCAGGCTATAGAAAAATGTGGAAATAACCTGTCATAAAATATCATAGATTATTTATTTATTCCCCAAGGAGAATAGAGAATTATAGACCATACACAAAATATAACTTGCCATAATTTCTAAAAATTGAAAATTCATAGTCAAGATTGGGAAAATTTGTGGCTAGAATGTATAATAGTTTGCAAATTAAGTCTACAGGGGTAATAATATTTACCATATTTCATAGAATAAGAGTAAGGACTCACGTTTGAGTAATGTATGGCCAAAAACCTATTATGCCCACATAGTATTTTTTTTTGAATGTGAAGATTGTAGGGTAGTCACTAAGGGCCCGTTTGGCTACGAGAATAGGAATAGCTATTCTGGAATAGAAAATGGGGTTACATATTCCTATTCTCTATTTGGTTCAGCCAAAATTTGATGGGAATTCACAGACCCAAAAATTTATATTTTCTAAAATAAATAAAATTGGAATAGGAATACGTATTCCAATTCCACCTATTTGGGTGAAATTGCAAAACCTCATTTTTGGGCCAAAATTGGAATACATATTCCTATTTTATTTCGTATTCCAATTTTGATTTGGTGCATCCAAATGAAGAATTCAAAATTTTAAGAATTTACATATGGCAATTCTGCTTGTATTCCCACTAGCAAACAGGCCCTAAAGGAGCTGGAAGTCTTTAAAAGAAGACTACAATTCATTGCACAATGGATGACCTGAGAGACACGTCACTAAAGTAAAGATTAGCGAGACCAGCACACAAAAAGAATGAATTGAAGAGTAATATGTGCTCAATATGTTGGTAGATCATAATTTCTACCAACAAACTATTGGCAATTAGACTATATTAAAAACAATAAAAGTTGTTTTCTAACAGCTACTGCCAACCATGCAGATTCCCAACTACTATATTTAATATGGAAGTTTCTAGCACTGTCCAATAAACTGTTCGCTGCCATATATTTCACATGTTATTTGATTGTAATAGTTTACCATCTAGATTGTTCTAATCCCTCTCTATATAGAGGCATTATGTAAGGACTTGAGCATAAGATGTTTATCTAATCATTGTGGATCATGAGTGGATAGAATGTTGTAGCATTTTAAGGACTTGTAATAGATTTTAGCTATGTATGAAGCGTTGTAGCACATTGTGATAAGTCTTTGTATTTTACATATTGAATTGAATGCTTATCTTTTAGTTGGTGTTTGTCTTTGATCCACTCCATCCACCTCTTTCACAATATGGGTCTGAATCTATTGTGTTCTTCATATTTTATTGTTTGAATGATTTTTTTTTGGTACTTTATGATTTCTTGTTTTCTTTTTATCTGTTCATGCAGCTAAAGATACTACTTTAATTTACAACTATAATAGAGCCTAAGAACAGTATCATCTTCTTCTCCTGCACTACTTTTTTTTTAAAATCAGTTGTAGTAAAGCTAGTTTTTCTATTATACCACATTTTTTATATGTTATGGACCCTTCACTGTATAGGAAAACCAAGAGATCCAAGTAATTCTACTATAGATTGATAATCACAAAATTTGTAGACTAAGTATAGTTGAGATCTGGTAAAACTAAAACAACTAGATTCTGTAATGAGAAATTAGGCGAGTTTGAAATAAAAACTCATTATAGATTCAGATGGGTCGTTTTCAGTATAAGTTTTACTAGTGTACCTGGTTCATTTATACCATTAGGGAAATCACAAAAGTCATGGTTGAGATGTTCGAAGTAGAAGATTTTGAACCATATTTGCACATAATTCTTGGTGATGCACAATATTCTCTTTCTACAATTACCACAGTTAATTATTTTTGGCTTAGTATCCATTTACTGTTGTAGCAAATATTGTGCCATATAAACTATTTTCTTTGTAGTTATTCTTAATACTTTAAAAGCATAAAATTGCAAGTCATGCTAACTCCCAAATTATATTCTCTAGATTGTGCTTCAAATTATTGTGGTAGATTTTATGGTTACAAAATTGTTCTTGAAAAATTAAAGCAGGATAAACCAACTTATGTTACAATAGAAGTAATGGGGAAAGAGAACATTTGAAACATAAGATTTGAAAACCCTGTTTAGTGTGGAAATGGCTACAACATCTCCCTCCAAATATCGTTACATTCATTCTTGATGAGCTTTGCTCCTTTTTATGTTTACTCTAATTATCTATAATTTTAAAATAAAAATCATTTCCTCATGTTTTTTAAGTATGTTTAAAATATCTAAATAGTTTACCTCATTGTAATTGATGTGATTCTATATCACACACTCAATTGTGTGGCAGGAAATTCTTGTGCCAACAATGGCTTAAAGGAAATTAATATCAATTCTGCATGTCAAAAAAATGCTTGCAATTTTTTTTAGAAGATAGGCATAGATCATTTATAAACAATGCAAATTTTGAGTATCCACGATACAAATTATAATAGGTTTATATCTCAATTGTTTGTTTTGTAATTTAAAACCTTAAGCATATTGGCAAAATAAAATTGAATTGACAACTCAAATATCTTCAATGCATATTTATTCAATTTTTTATCTAATACATTTATATTTATTCAATTTTTATAATATCTAAAATATATAACAAATTTTCAATGTCCATGTTATGTTGTTTGCTTACACTTGTTTGAAAAAGATTTGATTAGCATTGATTATTTTTTATTTATCTTTTCATTTTATTATTAGTTCATGCCTTTCGAAGGATACTAATTCATTCAATTCAATTTTTCATAGGATTTAAATGATTAAAAGAAACTTCAAATGTTCATATCTTTATCTGTTTTTTCATTATTTTATAAATCACATTTTTCATTCATTCTATTGGACCATTCTATTTTTGGTAATAAAAATTTTAATTTTCTCCAACAAAAATACAAATATTTTTCTAATAACTCTATCATGTATTAATGAATGCATTAATTACAACTTTATCTTTTCCACATTTGTGACAAGTGGATGAATTTTTTTTTTAAAACAATCATTTTTATCTTCCACCTCACAAATGTATGTCTAATCAATATTAATTATCATTATCTATTTTTCTTACCAAGTTCAAATATGGAGTTAAATATTTTATATTCCTTATTTTAAATATATTTATTATTAGTTTTACATCGATGCTTATTTTTGTAACTTGTAAAATGTTATTTCTTTAAGTCTGCACTATATTTTACTAGCTACTATTTTCCAATCTTACATTGATATTAATAAAATAATAATAAATATACTAATAGTTAATTATAATTTGTTTTAGCAAATACTTATATAATTAAATTATTTTAAAAAAATTCAAATCATTGCACTATAATATTTAATTTATTATTTATAAATTTAAAAAATAATAAATTATGAGGAATTTGTATAATAAGGTCATTTTTTTAAAATACTTATATATTTTGATTTTAATATTATTTTACAATTTTTAAACATATATTATATGAAAACCGCTACTATTTTCCAATCTTATTCTAATTTTTTCAATACCATTTTACAAATTGTAAAACTAATACTACCCCTCAAACTAATTAGATATTTTGGTAGTTTGAATTAAGTCATCAACAATTTATTTTCTCAAATTAAATATTTCAACTTATAATTGAAATGGTAGAAATGACTAGCTCATTCATATAATATAATTTCTATTGGTATTTATATATTTCTTAAAATAATATATTTATTAATATTTTTAAAATTCCCTTCAACCCTCTCTATCATTCTACCTTTACTTGTCCTTATAATAATATATCATTCTCTTTTTCAGCTCTCTCTTCATATCCTTCCTTTCTACTTATAAATCTTCATTTTCCTTATTAGTAGGAACTTTGACACATTGCATCTCTTGTTATGTCGTGTTTAACTTAAGCACTCTAATTTTAAATAATAATAAATAATGGGGTGAAGGGGCACCCTTGTATAACAAGAAAGGAAATATATTGTTGGGAGATCGATGAGAAATAAAATTTTCCCTCATATATAATGCTTATCTTGGGATGTTTATCCAAACATCCAGTCACCATTACTTAAAATATATTCAAATAAATGTCACCTAGTCTTATCATTCATTTCAGATTAAGCTATTTAAAAGAAAACATCATAACTTGTCAATGCTTTTTGTGGAGCTACCTAAATTTTAAATGATTTTTGAAACTAAGAAACTAAAAATATGCCAATTGTACCAACACTACTACCTCGATGACCCGCCGACTCACTTTCTCAGTCATTATTACACTCACTCACCGATGTGACAATTAAAAAATATTTTATTCTTCATACCAATTTTGGATAACTCTGTAATATTATAGTTCTTAAATATATTTTAATTAAAATACAAAATAATTAATTTATTATTTTAATGTTTTAACATTGATATTAATAAAATAATAATAAATATACTAATAGTTAATTATAATTTTTTTAAGCAAATACTTATATAATTAAATTAATTTTTTTTTAAATAAATCATTGCGCTATAATATTTAATTTATTATTTATTAATTTAAAAGTATATAAATTATGAGTAATCTAAATAACAAAGTCATGTTTTTTTAAAAATACTTATATATTTTGATTTTAATAATATTTTATAATTTTTAAACATATGTTATATGAAATTTAGATATCATTACTATTTAACTTTGAAAAACATATATCAAGCTTTGAAGCTTTTAGTAAGTATAATTATTATTGAAATGGCATTGTTATTATTAAATGTTCAATATTATGGCACTATTAAAGTAATAATTACAATACTTAGTTTTTTACATATGGAACAACTCATAACTGAATAATGATCTATAATTTAGTCATGAGTAAATCAATCATACCAATACTATTACATTATTTTTATAAGCCAAAATTATTATTATGTTATTACGATCATTATTATTTTTCTTTGATTTGTTGATCTTAGATTTATATGATTTAAGTCAAAAGACATATTTATTATTTAAATATTTCTTAAAATGACATAAAAATTTCTATTTTCCATCTACAATAAATTATCAAAGTTTTAATTTATTTAGTTTAATGTCAAAATTTACAAACTATAATTTTTACCATTAAATGTACAACTTCACAAACTTCACCAACTTCTACCCCACAATCCACCACACTAATAAAGGTAGGAACTTTGGTGCTTGCACCCCTTGTCTTTTGATACTTCTGACTCAAAATTAGCGAGCACAAAAGAAAGGTAGATGATGTGAAAGTCATTGTGTCACATCACTTGAAAACGTCATGGGAATATTTTGAGTGATGCTAAGTCAGTAAAAGGCATCTTAGATTAAACTGTCGGTTGTCAATCACACTATGCATGTCATCAATGTTAGATTGAATTATATTGGAAATATTTTATTTTCCTTATTAAAATCTAGTCCATATTTAATTCTAAGTTAAATTTTCATTCCATCTAGTCATGCCCATGGGAGCTCCCTCCTCATCTCGCAAGTGTTCTTTCAGTGAGAGGAAAACATCCGCTGCACCAAAGAAATTATATGATGGATTCATCAGCCACCAAGGCCCTGACACAAAAGATATAGTGGCTTTTGCACTCTACGATTCATTGGAGGAACAAGGTGTTTGGACATTTCTTGATGTTCAAGAATTATGACTAGGAGACTCTATTGAGCTAGTCATACAAAATGTGATATCCTCTTCTATTGTGGAAATTGCCATATTCTCACTAGGATATGTGAAGTCTCCTTGGTGTCTAAATGAGCTGGTTGACATGTCAAAAACCAAGGCTTTGTTTATTCCTATATTTTGTGATGTGAGACTTGCTAACCTTTGCTACCCTAATAATGAAGCTTATAAAGACACATTCGTTGAACATAAAAAAAAAGGGAGATTCACTGAGGAGAAGCTTCAGCAATGGAAAGCATCCCTCTCCTCTTCTTCACTCAAATTTGGTTATGAATTCAACACATCTAATGAGTATGTTATACCCTCTTCATGTCATTTATAAGTTTAACACTATTTCATTGAACTCATAATTTGATTCTGTCTTTTTATGGCCAGATTTAAACAGCATCAACATACAAAGTTAATGTGTACCTCATATGTGAACTCCACTTTTGTCCTTTTTTTTCCCTATTTTCATTACAAATATTGTGCATGGATCGTCAGTTTACACTCTGTCATTTGATTTTCCTTTGGCTTGCTTCTTTATTTCTGTATATAAATATTGTGCGTCAATCATCCACTTATTTGTAGCCATTTCTTTTTCACTCTCCAATAAATTTAAAGGTAGGAGCATATGGTAAATCTACAGATTGTAATTATTTTAAAACAAAAAACATCTGGGCATCCGGTAAATCCCCTACTGTCACTTTATGAGTTGTGGGTCTTTCCTTTTGTTTCCTTTGCCAGTGAGGATTCTTGGGTCAGATCTAGTGGTGGATGTTTTTCCTTTCTCTTTCTGTCTTTTTCTCTCTTGCCAATGGTCACATGTGGGGTTTTTTTGGTCTTGCTACCTCCTTTTAAAAAAATTCAAATTATTGCACTATAATATTTAATTTTTTAATTTATAAATTTAAAAGTATATAAATAATGATGAATTTGTATAATAAGGTCATTTTTTTTAATGCTTATATATTTTGATTTTAATATTATTTTACAACTTTAAAATATATATTATATGAAAACTACTACTATTTTCCAATCTTATTCTTTTTTTTTTTCAATACCATTTTACAAATTGTAAAACTAAAACTACCCCTCAAACTAATTAGATATTTTGGTAGTTTGAATTAAGTCATCAACAATTTATTTTTTCAAATTAAATATTTCAACTTATAATTGAATTGGTAGAAATGATTAGTTCATTCATATAATATAATTTCTATTGGTATTTATATATTTCTTAAAATAATATATTTATTAATATTTTTAAAATTTCTTTTAACTCTCTCTATCATTCTACCTTTATGTGTCCTTATAATAATATATCATTCTCTTTTTTAGCTCTCTATTCGTATCCTTCCTTTCTACCTATAAATCTCCATTTTCCTTATTAGTAGGAACTTTGACACATTGTGTCTCTTGTTATGTCATGTTTAACTTAAGCACTCTAATTCTAAATAATAATAAATAGTGGGGTGAAGGGACACCCTTTTATAACATGGGAAAGGAAATATATTGTTAGGAAATCGATGAGAAATAAAATTCTCCCTCGTATATAATGCTTACCTTGGGATGTTTATCCAAACATCCAGTCACCATTACTTAAAATATATTCAAATAAATGTCACATAGTCTTATCATTCATTTCAGATTAAGTTATTTAAAAGCAAACATCATAACTTGTCAATGCCTTTTGTGGAGCTACCTAAATTATAACTGATTTTTGAAACTAAGAAACTAAAAAAATGCCAAGTGTACCAACATTGTTGCCTCGATGACCCGTCAATTCACTCTCTCTTAGAGTCATTATTACACTCACTCACTGATGTGAAAATTAAAAAATATTTAATGCTTGATACCAATTTTGGATAACTTTATACTATTATAGTTCTTAAATATATTTTAATTAAAATATGAATGTTGAAGGTCATTTTTTGGTTGGAACTATAAAGACTAAATTTAGTTTTCAAAATAATTAATTTATTATTTTACATATTTTAACATCGATATTAATAAAATAATAATAAATATACTAATAGTTAATTATAATTTATTTTAGCAAATACTTATATAATTAAATTAATTTTTAAAAGAATTAAATCATTGCGCTATAATATTTAATTTATTATTTATTAATTTAAAAGTATATAAATTATGAGTAATCTGAATAATAAGGTCATATTTTTAAAAAAATACTTATATATTTTGATTTTAATATTATTTTATAATTTTAAAACATATATTATATGAAATTTAGATATCATTACTATTTAACTTTGAAAAACATATATCAAGCTTTGAACCTTTTAGTAAGTATAATTATTATTGAAATGACATTGTTATTATTAAATGTTCAATATTATGGCACTATTAAAGTAATAATTACAAGATATACTTTTTTACATATGAGACAATTCAAAATTGAATAACGATCTATAATTTAGTTATAAGTAAATCAATCATACCAAGACTATTACATTATTTTTATAAGCCAAAATTTTTATTATGTTATTATGATCATTATTATTTTTCTTTGATTTGTTGATCTTAGATTTATATGATTTAAGTTAAAAGACATTTATTATTTAAATAATTCTTAAAATGACATAAAATTTTCTATTTTCCATCTACAATAAATTATCAAATTTTTAATTTACTTAGTTTAATGTCAAAATTTAGAAACTATAAATTTTACAATTAATTGTACAACTTCACTAACTCCCACCCCACAATCCACCACACTAATAAAGGTAGGAACTTTGGTGCTTGCGCCCCTTATCTTTTGATACTTTTGACTCGAAATTAGTGACCACAAAAGAAAGGTAGATGATGTGAAAGTCATTGTATGACATCACTTGAAAACACCATAGGAATATTTTGAGCAATGCTAGAGTGAGTGAAAGGCATCTTAAATTAAAACGTCGGTTGTTGGTCCCGCTATGCATCTTTTCAATGTTAGATTGGATTATATTGGAAATATTTTCTCTTGATTATAAAAATCCAATCCAATTTTAATTCTAAGTTAAATTTTCACTCCATCTAGTCATGGTCATGGTGGCTCCCTCCTCATCTCACAAATGTTCATTCAATGAAAGCAAAATGTCCACTGCACCAAAGAAATTAAATGATGCATTCATCAACCACTAAGGCCCCGACACGAAAGATACTATGGCTTTTGCACTCTACGATTCATTGGAGGAACAGGGCTTTTGGACATTTCTTGATGTTCAAGAATTATGACTAGGAGACTCTATTGAGCTAGCCATACAAAATGTGATATCCTCCTCTACTATGCAAATCACCATATTCTCGCCAAGATATGTGAAGTCTCCTTGGTGTCTAAATGAGCTGGTTGACATGTTGAAAACCAAGGTTCTGTTTATTCTTGTATTTTTTGATGTGAGACCTACTAACCTTTGCTACCTTGACAATGGAACTTATAAAGATGCATTCGCTGAACATAAAGAAAAAGGGAGATTCACTGAGGAGAAGCTTCAAAAATGGAAAGCAGCCCTCTCTTCTTCTTCACTAAAATCTACTTATGAATTCAGCACATCTAATGAGTATGTTATACCCACTTCATGTCATTTATAAGTTTAACACTATCTTGTTGAACTCGTAATTTGATTTTGTCTTTTTATGATCGGATTTAAACAACATATAGAGTTAATGTGTACCTTAGATGTGAACTCCACTTTTGTCCTTTTTTTTTCCTATGTGCATGGATCGTCAGTTTACACTCTACTGTTTGATTTTCCTTCGGCTTGGTTATTTATTTTTGTATATAAATATTGTGCATCAATCATCCACTTATTCATAACCATTTCTTTTTCAGTCTCCAATAAAGTTAAAGGTAGGAGCATTTGGTAAATCTATAGATTGTATTTTTTTTTTTTTTTAAATCATCTCGGCATTTGGTAAATCCCCTGCCGCCACTTTATGGGTTGTGGGTCTTACCTTTTCTTTTTTTTATCGGTGAGGATTCTTGGGTCAGATATAGTGGTGGGCGTTCTGCCTTTCTCTTTTTGAGTTTTAATTTTTGAATTTGATTGTGTATAGTTTTTTACCATCAGTGTTTTGGATCATACTACACAATCTGTCATCAGGTTGCAAGAGAAACAAGAAGAACAAAAAATAATAAGTTGTAGATCTAGCAAACCACTAGAAAGGGACAAGAAAGGAGGGAGTTTGGGTGAGGAGAGAGAAAAAAGTGCAAGGGTGACATGACATGACTTTGGTCTTAAAATATAAAAAACCGATTGAAAACCACTCAAAAAAAGTGGAACTAATAAGTCAGACAAATAAAAATACACAAATAATAACTTAGAATAAGAAACAATAACTCAACAAATGAATAAATAAATGTATAAATGGTAATAATAATAAACAATAATAATAGTAATAATAATAGGGATTAAAATTAGATTAAAACAAAATAATTAAAACTAGTAATAAATAATAACAAAGACATGAATAATAATATTAGAACTACAAAAAATAATATAATTGATAATAATAATAATCTACCAACACCTATATATATATATATATACAAAATCAAAGGTGTAAATTTATATATACAGTGTGTGTATATACACCCCAGCCTACATATATGTAGATAGATATAAGATCATATATATATATATAAGAAATGTATATATATGCATATATATACATATATATAAAATAAATAAATATATTATATATATATATATAATATATATAAGAAATGCATATATATATATATATATATATACATTTCTTATATATATACGATCTTATACCCATCTACATATATGTAGGTTGGGGTATATATATACACACTATATATATAATACCAAAAATATATTTAATGTATTATATATATATACATAGTGTGTGTGTATACACCCTAGCCTACATATATGTAGATGGGTATAAGATCATATATATATATATATATATATATATATATATATGATCTTATACCCATCTACATATATGTAGGTTGGGGTGTATATACACACTATTGTGTGTATATACATCCCAACCTACATATATGTAGATGGGGTGTTTATACAAACAACAGTGTGTGTATATAAACTCCGGCCTACATATATGTAGATGGGTATAACATCATATATATATATATATATATATATATATATATACACCCACACATATATATATAAAAGAAATATATATATATATATACACACACACATTTCTTTTATATATACATACATACCAATGTATATATATATTTATATAATACAAATATACAGTGTGTGTATATACACCTCATGTAAATGGGTATAAGATCATATATATATATAAAAGAAATACATATATACATATACATTTCTTATATATATATACATATATATACACATATTCATATATATATATATATATATACATATATATATGTACATATATATATATATATGTACATATATATATATATATGTACATATATATATATATATATATGTACATATATATATATATATATATGTACATATATGTACATATATATATATATATATATATATGTACATATATGTACATATCTATTTATCTATCTATCTATCTATCTATATAGATAGATAGATAGATAGATAGATACATATATGTACATATATATATATGTACATATATATATATATATATGTATATATATATATATATATATATATATACACCTTTGATTTTGTATATATATATATTTTTGTTATTATATTGGTATACATATTTTTGGTACTATATATATATTTTTTGTATATATATTTGTTTGTGTGTGTGTGTGTGTGTGCATTTTGTGTGTTGATGTGTTTTCTCTTATATGTTTCTATAGTGTTTTTATATATTTGTACATCCATATATGTGCTACATATTTGTATACACCCCACACACTCACACACGCACACACACACACATATATTTGTCTTCTTTTGGTATAGGTGTTGGTAGATTATTATGATTATCAATTATATTATTTTTTGTAGTTCTGATATTATTATTCATGTCTTTGTTATTATCTATTACTATTTTTAATTATTATTTTTTAATCTAATTTTAATCCCTATTATTATTATTACTATTATTTTCGTTTATTATTATTACCATTTATACATTTATTTATTCATTTGTTGAGTTATTCTTTCTTATTCTTTCTAAGTTATTGTTTGTGTATTTTTATTTGTCTGACTTATTAGTTCCACTTTTTTTGAGTGGTTTTCAATCGATTTTTAATATTTTAAGACCAGAGTCATGTCATGTCACCCTTGTACTTTTTTCTCTCTCCTCACCCAAACTCCACCCTTTCTTGTCCCTTTCTAGGGGTCTGCTAGATCCGCAACTTATCATTTTTTGTTCTTCTTGTTTCTCTTGCATCCTGATGATGGATCATTTAGTATGATCTGAAACATTGATGGTAAAAAACTATACACAATCAAATCTAGAAATTAAAATTCATTTTCATGGATTGTGGAAATCTTATAAATCTAACTTTCTCTTTCTGTCTTTTTCTCTCTTGCCAATGGTCACAAGTGGGGTTTTTTTGGGTCTTGCTACCTCCTTTTAAAAAAAATTTAAATCATTGCACTATAATATTTAATTTATTATTTATAAATTTAAAAGTATATAAATAATGATGAATTCGTATAATAAGGTCATCTTTTTAAAATAATTATATATTTTGATTTTAATATTATTTTACAATTTTTAAACATATTTTATATGAAAACTGCTACTATTTTCCAATCTTATTCTAATTTTTTCAATACCATTTTACAAATCATAAAACTTTAATACTACCCCTCAAACTAATTAGATATCTTGGTAGTTTGAATTAAGTCATCAACAATTTAGTTTTTCAAATTAAATATTTCAACTTATAATTGAATTGGTAGAAATGACTAGTTCATTCATATAATATAATTTCTATTGGTATTTATATATTTCTTAAAATAATATATTTATTAATATTTTTAAAATTTCCTTCAACTCTCTTTATCATTCTACCTTTACTTGTCCTTATAATAATATAGCATTCTCTTTCTTAGCTCTCTATTCATATCCTTCCTTTCTACCTATAAATCTCCATTTTCCTTATTAGTAGGAACTTTGACACATTGCATCTCTTGTTGTGTCATGATTAACTTAAGCACTCTAATTTTAAATAATAATAAGTAATGGGGTGAAGGGGCACCCTTGTATAACAAGGGAAAGGAAATATATTGTTAGGAAATCTATGAGAAATAAAATTTTCCCTCGTATATAATGCTTACCTTGGGATGTTTATCTAAACATACAATCACCATTACTTAAAATATATTCAAATAAATGTCACATAGTCTTATCATTCATTTCAGATTAAGCTATTTAAAAGAAAACATCATAACTTGTTAATGTTTTTTGTGGAGCTACCTAAATTATAACTGATTTTTGAAACTAAGAATCTAAAAAAATGCCAAGTGTACCAACATTGATGCCCCGACGACCCATCGACTCACTCTCTCTCAGAGTCATTATTACACTCACTCACTAATGTGACAATTAGAAAATATTTAATGCTTCATATCAATTTTGGATAACTTTGTACTATTATAGTTCTTAAATATATTTTAATTGAAATATAAATGTCGAAGGCCTTTTTTGGTTGGAACTATAAAGACTAAATTTAGTTTTCAAAATAATTAATTTATTATTTTACATATTTTAACAATTATATTAATAAAATAATAATAAATATACTAATAGTTAATTATAATTTGTTTTAGCAAATACTAATATAATTAAATTAAATTTTTAAAAGAATTAAATCATTGCGCTATAATATTTAATTTCTTATTTATTAATTTAAAAGTATATAAATTATGAGGAATTTGAATAATAAGGTCATTTTTTTTAATAACACTTATATATTTTGATTTTAATATTATTTTATAATTTTAAAACATATATTATATGAAATTTAGATATCATTGCTATTTAACTTTGAAAAACATATATCAAGCTTTGAAGCTTTTAGTAAGTATAATTATTATTAAAATGGCATTGTTATTAATAAATGTTCAATATTATGGCACTATTAAAGTAGTAATTACAAGACTTAGTTTTTTATATATGAGACAACTCAAAATTGAATAATGATCTATAATTTAGTCATGAGTAAATCAATTATACCAATACTATTACGTTATTTTTATAAGCCAAAATTATTATTATGTTATTGCAATCATTATTATTTTTCTTTGATTTGTTAATCTTAGATTTATATGATTTAAGTCAAAAGACATATTTATTATTTAAATATTTTTTTAAATAACATAAAATTTCTGTTTTCCATCTACAATAAATTATCAAAGTTTTAATTTATTTAGTTTAATGTGAAAATTTACAAACTATAAATTTTACCATTAAATGTACAACTTCACAAACTTCACTAACTCCTATCTCACAATCCACCACACTAATAAAGGCAAGAACTTTGGTGCTTGCGCCCCTTGTCTTTTGATACTTTTGACTTGAAATTAGTGAGCACAAAAGAAAGGTAGATGATGTGAAAGTCATTGCGTTACATCACTTGAAAATGTTGGGAGAATATTTTGAGCAATGCTAGAGTGAGTTAAAGACATCTTAGATTAAAATGTCAATTGTTAGTCCCACTATGCATCTCGTCAATGTTAGATTGAATTATATTGGAAATATTTTCTCTTCCTTATAAAAATCTAGTCCAAATTTAATTCTAAGTTAAATTTTTATTTTATATGGTCATGCCCATTGTGGCTCCCTCCTCATCTCGCAAGCATTCTTTCAGTGAAAGGAAATGTCCACTGCACCAAAGAAATCATATGATGCATTCAATAGCCACTAAGGCCCTAAAATGAAAGATACTATGGCTTTTTCACTCTATGATTGATTGGAGGAACAGGGTTTCTGGACATTTCTTGATGTTCAAGAATTACGACCAGGAGACTCTATTGAGCCAGCCATACAAAATGTGATATCCTATTCTACTGTGCAAATCACCATATTCTCGCCAGGATATGCAAAGTCTCCTTGGTGTCTAAATGAGTTGGTTGACATGTTGAAAACCAAGGCTCTGTTTATTCCTGTATTTTGTGATGTGAGACCTATTGAGCTTCGCTACCTTGACAATGGAGCTTATAAAGATGCATTCACTAAACATAAATAAAAAGGGAGATTCACTGAGGAGAAGCTTCAACAATGGAAAGTGGCCCTCTCCTCTTCTTCACTAAAATCTAGTTATGAATTCAGCACATCTAACGAGTATGTTATACCCTCTTCATGTCATTTATAAGTTTAACACTATTTTGTTGAACTTGTATTTTGATTTTGTCATTTTATGGCTGGATTTAAATAGCATACAAAGTTAATGTGTACCTCAGATGTGAACTCCACTTTTGTCCTTTTTTTCCCTTATTTTTGTTACCAATATTGTGCATGGATCGTCAATTTACACTCTGTCATTTGATTTTCCTCCGTTTTGCTTCTTTATTTCTGTATATAAATATTGTGTGTCAATCGTCCACCTATTCATAGCCATTTCTTTTTCACTCTCCAATAAAGTTAAAGGCAAGAGCATTTGGTAAGTCTACAAATTGTAATTATTATTATTTTTTTAAATCATCTGGGCATCTGGTAAATCCCCTATAGCCACGTTATGGGTTGTGGGTCTTTCCTTTTGTTTTTTTTGCCAGTGAGGATTCTTGGGTCAAATCTAGTGGTGGGTGTTTTGCCTTTCTCTTCCTATCTTTTTTGCTCTTGCCAATGGTCACATGTGGGGTTTTTTCAAGTCTTGCTACCTCCTTTGAGGTGGGATTTTTTTTCCATTTCTCAATGGGTATTGAGGTCTTTCTTGCTCTTTTTCATCTTCCTTGCTTCTTGTTGAGGTAGAAACCCTATTGAAGTGGCTCGTTATTAGTGGGAAGTTCTTATTTTTGTAGGGGATCCTCTTCTTCTTCAAGTGGTGTGTTGGGAGGCTAGACTAGGATTCTCTCCTTCTGTGCTATTTAGTTTTGGCTATGTTCGCTAGCTCACCCTATTTGTGTGGGCTTTCATGATCTCTGGTTCTTGTTTTCTTGTCAATGGCAATTTGGATGCCCGTTCTTCTCAGTGGTGGTATTGATGGAGTAATTGTTTCAATCATATAATAGTGACATGGAGGGCTTTAAAAACTCATTTCCCAACTAACTTGACCTAACCACCTTGTGAGTCCTAACCAAATTTGCAACTTTTGACAAGAAAATTTACATTTTTTGCATAATTGTCAATGTACATTTTTTGCAAAATTGACATTTTTGAGTTTAGACAATCCTTTTGAACCATCTACAAAACTACCATTGATCATATTGACTAAAATATCCCTTATTGGAATGAAATCCAATGGCTATGGTTTTCTTTTACAAGGTGTTCATCCACAAAATGCATCCAAAACATGAATAATGTAATAGGATGTTTTGGCTATATAAGTTAAGCCTTACCATGGTTCATTTTCCCTTTTATATAACAAGAATGTACTCTAACATAGATAGGGGCCAACATGCATTCAAATTTTAGAAAAGAACGATTCTTTTTATAGGTATGTTCAAACCATATTTTAGGAAATTTATCAACAATCAGCAAGAACTTCTTTCACATTTCATACAATTTAGTATTGAAACAAAAAAATGTAATTAAAAAATCTGCAACAACTAGAAATATAAGAACCTAGTGTTGACCTAGTTGAAACATGATTTTCCAAGCTTCCTTTCCTACCAGTCCTTTCCAATAGCCATATCCAGTTGGGTGTTTTTATTTCCTTCCCCAATCTCTTTTCTATTACTCCATCAATGTTATAATTTATCTCTTTTGTAAACTTTAGAGCCCAAAAACTGCATCATTTTGCAATGTCATAGCTGGAAAGAGCACAATCCATAGCAAGCCCCCTATTTCAATACCCAAATTCTCATATATGGTAGCCAAATGCCCCCCAATGACACCCAACATAAAACCAATTTGGGCAATTCTGGTAATGCTAATGGTTTTCCAAGGCTTCTTTTTAAATGTATGATCTAACCCACTTTGAGAATTCCACCACCTACATATCCATGGAAATGAGCGAATGGAACAACCATAATAAATATGAGTGCAACTACCAAAAACTTGAAAAAATCACCTGCTAATATTGGTTGCCCTATCTACCCAATGATTCTTCCCATCTTTGTTATGATATAGTTATATTAATTAACCACTAAGCTTTCTTAACTGTTTCTTGGCCACAGGCGCATTAAGAAACTAATCAAATTATTTTATAAAGGATTAAATTTTTAACAAAATCTAGGTGGAAAAAGAATTATGATTTATTCAATTTGAGGAAAGATGGTTGTGAAAGTGTGCGTGATGTTTATATTTACTTTTATCCCTATTTTTTCTTAACTAGTCCATATTTGGGCAAGTGCACCAAGTTGTGGTGCCAAAAAGGTGACACCATTTTTTTTTCTAATTTTCAATAGCATGTGCGTGCTATGGCTTGGGTATTCTAATCCATAGCACGTACGCACTATAGTGCATACATGCGTACATGCTATAGCATGTACACACTTTTAAAAAACCCCAATTGTTAAAAATGGGTTGCAAACCCACAGTCCATTCATTTTATCTTTGTTTTCCAACTGCTCCTCCTCACAATGTGTACGTGTTTCAACAAATTGAAGGTTTTCAGCACCCACCTTGTCAATATGCCTCCTCGCCATCGAAGTTTGAGATCACGAGCACACCGTATGTTGTCTAACCTTCTTTTTGCATTGTTTTATATGTTTTTTTTATTGTTTTGTAGGTTTTTTTCAGTTTTTCTTTAAATTTGTTTATTTATTTAGATTTCAATTGATTTCTTATCAGGAAATGTGAATAGTGAACCAGCAAATCCCCAAGAAGATCAAAACCAAAACCCTCAACAAGATCCAAACCAAAACCCTCCACAACAAGAACAACAAATTCCACAACTTGCACCAATTGGAAGACCTCCTGCTTGCACACAAGAAAATATAATAAATGAAATAGAAAGAGGCAAAACCAAGTTAGAAGCACTCATTGGTAGGTTGAAAGCTTGTGGACAAACCAATCCAATGAGAGCTTAATTGGCATCGTCCCTCGAGTCCATTAAGACCCACATAGCTTCTGTTAGTGGTCAATTAGATATTTTGTAGGTTAAGAGGGATGAACAAAAAAGATGTTATGCAAATAACTTATCATATCAAGATGTTTAGAAAAAAAGATACACCCAAAGGGAGGATTTGTGCATTATTTAGAAAGACTGGTGAACAAGATACTATTAGAGAGACAACTAAATGATTCTCTGTCCATTGGTGCATACATGATGGTATTAGAAATAATTTTTTGGATAGACAATGGACAGTTTTTGATGCCCCTCCTTGCAATAATCATGAGATCCCAATGTATTTCTTAAGGAAATTGTATTGTGAGTTTGTCCTTGGGGAGATCCCTAATTATTTTGATATATTAGACTCTCAGGGTAGAGTTGGAGGGTCATCATTTGAGAGGCCAAGGGCACGTCATGACCCCAATATAGTTAGGGCACCTGTGGTCAAGGCACAGGGTGAGCATGTGACTATTCCTTTAATTGTGAAGGAACATGTAGAGGCCAACACTCTAGGGACTATTAGTGTTTTGACGTTGACCATCATTCATTACATGAGTCTATTAGTTGTGGATGAGCCTTTTGCACATTGTGGTCACATGTGCACATTATGTGGATCCTTATGCACATTTGGCAGTCATGCTGGAGATGGTGTGAATGATGCGCTAGTGAGTGATTAGTTCTTGAATGAGACATTTGACATTGACACATAGGTAAATTACAATTATAATAAACTAATTTGATCACATTTAATATGTATAGTGAACGACTAATTAATTAGCATGTATTGACATTGTTCAAAATTTAGGGTTAGAGTGTTGGTGGCCCTAGTAGCGATCCCCCGGCCCCATTTTTTGTCCTATCAATGAGTTCAGAGGTATGTATCAATTTAATAATTTAAATTAATACATATATTTATTAAGTAATCATATAAAGGATTGACAAAAAAATTTATGCATGTACATCAGTTCTCTATAGGATCGTTGATATTCACTACGGACTCTGAGCCTAGATGTGATACAAGCTTCATCGAGATACATTCGTTTCATGTTAATTTAATTCATTTGATTATATTTGTTTCATGATTCATATTACATGTAATTTGTATTGTATAACATACAACTCTTGACATTTGAGACTCCTCCTCATCTTCGACAGTCTGTTGATTATGGAGTGGCTACAGTTATGGCTAGTTCACAACCATTAACTGAGGTATGAAAGAATTTTCTTGGATTTAGTTGTTTTTTATAATAGTTAGTATCAAAATTTCTAATGTTATTTATAAGTGATTATATTGAATAAATTTTTGTAGGGTCTTGTCACACCTGATTGTCCACGAGCCTTCGAGGTGGACTTACAGAGTGACTATATGATGGTGGTAAAAAAATAATTAATTTTGTGTGTACATATATTTGATTTCAATGTATAATAATTATTGATTCATATCTAGTTTGTTTGTATCAGCTCAAGTTAGAGAAGAGCCTCAACAAGAGGATGAGTGAGCGTGTGAGGAAGACCCCATCATTTCTATCATCTCCCTCCACATGATGACTAAAAACCTCTAGAGATTTGTTTCCTTACCCTCGTGGGAAGGAGAAGATATAGTTGATAGACATACATGTAAAGGCATCAACGGACATATATGTTGGATTTTATGTCAATGGACATATTCGATACACATTTGATGTATATATGAAATTTTATATTTGATGCATGACATTTAATTGATGCATGACATTATTAGAATGTGACATTATTGATTAATATATGATATGTTTGTTCATGTACAACACTATTGGTTATCATAATATATTATGTGTTTGTTAATGTATGACATTATTGCTTATCATTTTATATTATATGGTTGTTCATGTATGACATTATTGGTTATCATAATATATTATATGTTCCTTCATGTATGATACCCCTGGTACTCGTACCCACGTACCCAAGTACCAGGTACATGTATCCCAACTACCAGGTACTCAGTGGGGAGCATCATAGCTAAAGACCTTGATTGAGATTTCATTTTTTTTTTGAGTTTTTTGTTTGTGTATCTACTCGTTATTTATCAAGCTTAATTCAATACCTAATCAATTTGAAACTTTTATAGAATATTGATTAACAATAAACTTTATCATTGTTTAAGCATAAGTTTATCATTTCCAATATTTCATCATCATATGATTTATTATCTTGTTCATGTTTAAAGTTTTCCTTCTCTGTTATTTGTTTATCAAGCTTAACTCAATACCTGATTAGTTTGAAACTTTGATACAATATTGATCAACAATAAACTTTATCAGTGTTAAAGCTAGAAATTCATCATTTGTAATATGTCATTGTCATATGATTTATGATCTTCTTGTTCATGTTTAAACCTACCTTCTATGTTATGCATCTAAACATTTATCATAAATTATTATTACAAACATATAACAAATCTGAAACTGAAAACAATACATTATATTTGCAAACTTTATCACTGTTCTTGATTTGAAAAATCATTGTCATGACTCATAAATTTAGGTTTTCTATAAATATAAAAGTATAATTAAAAATAAAGTTTGACATACCCAAGTACCCCCATCCCCTATTATAAAAAATAGTTGTACCCGTACCCTAAGTACCCCAAGTACCCCCATCCCCGTGCAACCTTGTATATTATATGTGGATCTTGGTGTTTTCTATACACCTATGTGGTTTATAGGATCTCTTGCTACTTAGAACATCCCCTGACCTTGCCCAACCTCCTCACTAGGTTAACTGATCCAAACTTTCAACATCACTCCCTTACTCTTCCAGGAACAGTATCCCTCCAAAGGTTTTATAGGTCTACTAGTGTACCATAGCACTCCCCAGTCCAACCAAGGTTTCCACGATGTCCTAATGTGTTATTGGAACACTTGTATTGTGCTTGAATGGATAACAATAATGGGTTTCTACTTGATTTCAAGATTTCTTCACAAAAGGGCTACAAGGAGAGCCCTTAATTAGGCCTCCACCTAGATTTCTAGGGCCAATATCTTCTTTTTCTTAGAGTTTCAACACCTCTGGCCTTAAGAAAAATTGATACATAGGACCCATGCTCAAGGATTTTTAGGATCTCAGGGTGCATACAGGTCGTACTACAAAAATAGCAAAATTGAGGGTTTGGTAAGGTTTTCTTAGCTGCCTGTTGTCCCCACTTTTAAGACAACTTACACACTTCATCAAGACTCCTCCTCCACAAGTTAGAACCTCCTCATACCCCTCTTCAATCCCTCAAAAGGGTAAGTCTTCATTCTTCAAGATTTTCTCTTGAGAGCTCTTTCTTTGCTGACAGTCCCTAACCGGGCATTGCCTAGCTCGCCTAGGGCTTGGTCAAAGAATTATTTACACTCACTTTTATGGCCCTTGCTTTCATAATATAATACATTAGGGTCTATAGCCTTGAAATCTAGAAGACCATGGAATTTCCATGGTGGAGACAAGACTCACATCCCTTTCATGATAAACAACTCCAAAACTGGCAGCAAACAGGTATCTTTGAAGAAATTTACAAAACCTTTCAAAACTTGGTCACAAACTATAACTAATGCATGGTGAATATAAAGGTTGCAAGTATCTAATGTTTTTTAGCTATTACAAAGAACTTTCATATATCTATTGTTTGACCTCATTCAATCCACGTCTCCTAGCTTAAGGCTCTACTTTCATGGCATTAATATCCTTAAAAGTGTATTATGCAAGTGCTTTAAGATAATGGGATGCATGTCCCATGTTCATCTTTGACAAACTTGATGCAGAGTGCACAGAAATGGAAGCACAATACAAGGCCAATCCCAATCAACACATCAAAAATGTTTCAAGGTTTGAACTTATGGTTTGTTCTTCTTTATAAATATCTATCCCTCCTAGGAATCACTGAGAAAGGTTTCAAATCTTACCACCACAAGTAAGACACAAAGCAACTTGATCCAAAATTGAGCAATAAGGACAAACTCCCTTAAATAGGGAAAAATGGGGATTCTATGGTTCTAGACCTTAAAACTTCCAACAAAGACTTGGATCCACTTAGTTTCAACCCAATTAAGCCAAATCAACCACTGGTTGCACTCCCAACAACCCACAATCCAATTTGCAAGAAAAAACCTAGAATCCTATTAGGTCTCCAAACACTGATTTTTGCCAATAACTTTAAAACTCTCCAAAAGACTTGAGGAAAAAATTATAGTTTCAAGTACCCTTTTCCAAGTTCTCAAAGACTCCAAAGTTGTAGAGACCAATTCTACTCTAGCATATCATAACCATAACCAAGTACACAAACCTAATTAGTTAATTTAGGCTTGGTTTTCAAGGCAAGTGGTTAAGAATAGGTACATAGGATCAAATATCCACTCCTAGGATGTTCTAATATCTTAAACAAGGGCACTTTGTTTGATCATCAAGTCTTCAAACTCTCTCCATCACTCTGATTAGTCTAATTTCTTCAAAACTGGGTCAAATACATGAGGATATTTGACCTAGGGCTCGCTCCCAAAAATCACAAATTTCAACTCCTATTTCAAAGCTGCAAAAATATTGTATTATACACCCTTAACTTGCTCCATGCCAACGGAGAAGGAATTCCACCGATGGATTAACAAGTTAGGGTCATTTAAGTGCCCAAATCTTGAAATCAAGGGTTTCTCAGACTAACAAACTAATAAATTCAATAACTTTTGCAAGAGAATAGGTAAAGACTTCAAACAAAATCCAAAATCTCCTAGATAGATAGTATCAACTTTTTAGTACATAAATTTCATCTTGTAGACCTTCAGTTTCATACTGTACTTGCAAAATCAAGAAAATGCACTAAAACATAGCAATTTCTATTGATTTGACAGCAATATAACAATTGGATCTTCTCCACTGATCCATATTTGAATGTCTTGAGCCTATATAGTCCATTTTCAACTAATTTTCCCAACCACCTAATAGTTTTGACTGTTGGGTTGCTCAAACAAAAAGTTGCTTAGCAAAATTGCAAAAGTTGCTTAACAACTTTTTGCAATTTTTGCGCTATAGCAAGAAATATTGAAAAACTTGCAAGGAAGTGTTGCAAATTGGATTTTATTGACTCCTAGAACCTTATTAGGTTTCCAAACCTCTAGACACACCCTAAAAACCATATATCACTAATGCACTGACATATATCACTACCGCACTGACATGTATGCAAAAATATTTGAAAGCCTTTGTTGAATTCTCAATTCATGCTAGGTGAAACTTGTAAATTTATTCTAATAGAGTTCAACATTGAAAAAATAGGAATAGATAATAAGTTTTCTCAAACTACCAACCTACCACCACCTAAATGGCATTTGGAGCTCCTCTTCATAGCTTTAGAACTATGATTGTTCCTTCGTCGTTATCCCTTTATGAACTAACTCACAACTTTACAATTCATTGTAGTATTTGATTGTGAGTCATCTTGCACATACAAAACTAGGTGTTTTGTTAAAAGATCCTTGAAAATTTTTAATTTATTACTCCTACTATAAAAAATACTAAATGTCTTCTATTCTATTACAAATGATTACTAGATTTATTAAGATTATTGTCTCGCTATGTCTTATTATTTTTTAAATTCACTATCATATGATCCATTAAATTAGTTCTTATATACCTCTACCATAAAGGTTCTCCATGCTTTTTACCATATGACTATAATCTATGTGATATAGTAGTAAACTAGCTTTTAATAGGTTTTTCATTATACTTTAATCAATCATTGATATCAATTGGACATCTCTATTCCATTTGCACATAACTACTACATAGGCTTCTCACATGTACTTTTTCACTTGTTTGGACCAAGCATTATTGTTGTGCTTAGTTGAAAGAAAAGTCAGAATGATTTTAAAGATTTTCATGATCATACTTTTCCACTTGACATTCTTTTACTTATTCCATCTACATAGGAAACGATTCCACTTTCTTTAACCCTACCACAAAGCCCTAGAAATGAACATGAATATTAAGTTTAATACCATGTCATTGTTTTCATAGAAATTAGCATTTTGATATAGATTTAAGATTTTTTTTAGATATATTGATAGTTACACTACTACAAAGGTTTAAGAAGTGCTTGAATGGATAGAAATAATGGGTTTGTAGCCGATTTCAAGATCTCTTCACAAAAGAGCTACAAGGAGAGCCCCTAATTAGGCCTCCACTCAGATTTCTAGGGCCAATATCTCCTTTGTGGTGTAGAATCACCCACTCTACCTTCAACAAGCACCATAAATATTTCAAATTAAGGTCCTTGTGGCCTTTAGTCATGCTTAGGAATAATAGATTTAACATTGGATCTCATTGTAAGGCCATAGTTACAAGATTGGCATTTTATAAGCCCTTGTCTAACTATTGGTCATTAATGATCTAAGGCATAAGTATTTACACATTTTTCATGTTTTTCATGCTAAAATCCTTTAAGGATCATAAAAATTAGGTTAGGACCAATTTTGAACTAGATATGCAAAATTGTAAAATATGCAAAAATTGCTCTAAAAGTTGTCAAAGCAACTTTGAGCAACTTCTTAAAAAGTTGCTAAAACTTGTAAAATCCTCTGCCAAAAATATAGTTTTTTAAAACCACTCATATAACCATTGTGATCATCCTATATAAGCCCTTATAGGAAAGTGATAAGACAAATATGTAATTTTGGCATTGAAAGCAATAAAATCAGCATTTTTCCTTGCATAAACATGTGTTACAAAGCCTGGTATGGATGTGTATGGATGATTGGAGATGTCCCAGTGGATCTAAAAGTTGGTGAATTTTATCTATTTCATTTTTCAATAAGTTTCATTTTCTAACTCTTCATAGTTTGAAAGTTATTCAAATGTTATTGCCGACTGTCCAGAAATCAGCCTACAAATTAGCAACTTGCTAGGGCTAGGTTATTTTGGTATATTCCACCATGGGAAATTGATTCCCTTTGGTGGAATACAAGGTGTAATAATTTACTTTCATATTCTTCAATTTTTTTTCCAGAAGATGCAAGGAGATGAGTTTTCCACCATACCCAGGGTGTGCTTCATGAAGAGTTCACCAAATCAACATTTACAACAATCCTTCTAGATTGAGTTATTGGGTTCACCAAATGCTAAGATCTTGGAAATTTGTCTTATTTAAATACCCCCACATGTCCTAATTGTTTTATTGTATTTTCTCTTTGTATAAAGTGTACTTGCAGTGCAAACGGGGCCCTAATTAAGCCTTCAAATCGGATCTAATGTTGCAACAACAACAACCTCAATTCTTCTCCATGCTTGAGAACTTTGGCATGTTTCATAAGACCCAAAAAGGTATCCAAATAATTGGTCAAGTAACCATGTCCTTTGGAAGAATCTAAATTTACACCTCTTCCTCATTCTAGGAGGGCTACAAGCCAATTTAGTGGTTTTTCAAAGCAACTTCATACTATAAGTTGTCTTTGATGAAATTAATCAAGGATTCATGTTTTTTAGGACCTAAATAGGCCATATCAGTTATTTTAGGCCGCCCCTAGTCTTTATATTCAGTTTTTGGGGTTTGACCCCTCTTTTGGCTAAGGGAATCCAATAATGCGTATTGAGTTTTTGGTGCTTGGTACTTGGGTAGACTAAGTGATTAGGTTACCTTGTCTTGTGGGGTTTTGATAAACTTCCATGAAGCCCATATCCATCTCTATGATAGGTATTTGGCACTACGACCCTTCACCTTGGGTGTTGAGGGAGTTTGACCATTCCCTATTGTTTGAAGACTTCTATTGTGTATTGTTGCATCACTTTTTCTTAGAGTTTCAACACCTCTGGCCTTAAGAAAAATTGATACATAGGACCCATGCTAAATGATTTTTAGGGTCTTAGGGTGCATACAGGTTGTACAAAAAAAATAGCAAAATTGTGGGTTTGGTAGGGCTTTCTTGGCTGCCTACTATCCCCAATTTTAAGACACCTTCCACACTTCATCAGGACTCCTCCTCCACAATTTATAACCTCCTCATACCCTTGTTCAATCCCTCAGAAGGGAAAGTCTTCATTCTTCAAGCTTTGCTCTCAAGAGCTCTTTCTTTGCTAACAGTCCCTAGTCAGGCATTGCCTAGCTCGCCTAGGGCTTGGTCAAAGAATTCTTTGCACTCACTTTTAGGGCCCTTACTTGCATATTATAATACATCTTTTGGAATCCCTTTGCTCATTTGGGCCATAAATTTTGGAGCACCTATTTTCATCTTCTTTAACACTACTATTGCCACAATGCTATAATTGTCACATTCTCCAAAGGGAAAACCTCACTATTTCAATGTCTTATCCTTAATGCTATGACAATTGCACATCTTTCGACCTCTAGATTTTTTAGGTTCTTAATCATTGGATCACCATTCGTCATAACAATATAATAATATATTGATATAGTGTAGCCTCAAAATCACCATATATCACTAGTGCACTGACATGTATGCAAAAATATTTGAAAGCCTTTGTTGAATTCTCAGTTCATGCTAGGTGAAACTTGTAAATTTATTCTAATAGAGTTCAACATTGAAAAAATAAGAGTAGATAATAAGTTCCCTCAAACTCCCAACCTACCACCGCCTAAATGGCATTTGGAGCTCCTCTTCATGGCTTAAAACTATGATTGTTCCTTCGCCGTTATCCCTTTATGAACTAACTCACAACTTTACAACCTAGTAGTATTTGATTGTGAGTCATCTTGCACGTACAGAACTAGGGGTTTTGTTAAAATATCCTTGAAACATTTTAATTTATTGCACCATACTTCTTAAGAGAAGTTTATCACACCAAAATAAAATGGTGGGAGCCTTGGAAGGGCACTCCTGGACCATATACTTTTGTACTTTCTATATCTATTTACTTTGACTTATTTTTTTATTGCCTCTCATGAAACTATCATACATTGGTGAGGGTCACGTGTACCCACAACTATCAAAAGCACACTTCTTTAAAGGATCCAAACCATTATTCAATGTAAAACAATGAACTAAAAAACATCACAATTTACAAATCTATCATTTAGGAGCATGTAAATGTGATTGGTATTTTTGAATGATAATGCAAGAGGTAGTGAATGTATTATTTTCTATTCACAAATATGACATGACATAAGATAAGATCCTTGAGAAATCATCATAATGATGCAAGATAGTGATCTCTATCATTCCTTTGATGGTTTTGACACAATCTTATAAAAACCTATGGTGCATTAGAATATGTGTCATATTAAGCCTACCTCTAATAAACCCTTAATATGAGGAGGAAAACTTATGAGCCCTTTAGAATCTTCTCCTTCTACACATCAAACCATGTTTTCTCCATGATATTTTCAATGTGGAGGAGATGAATAGAAACTTATGAAATCTTGTAAGCCCCTTAATGTGTCATTATCTTTCTTAGGGACGTTTCAGTTTGGCATGCCCAAGATGAGGTTGGAGCTAGTGTTTACCTAGCCACCTGGAGCTAACAGAATAAACATTTTGATCCCAGGACGAAAGGTGAGAGAGATTTAGTAGTTGGCAACTTTGTACTAGCCAACACTACAAGTTTTAGCATCACCTGAGATGGTATTACAAAATCAAAACAGAGTAAAAACTCCAAAAAGAGATAGAGGTTATTGTAGGTCTCCACAATATGGTTCTATAGGAACTAGAATCGCATCCATACCTCGCATGAGCTCCAAGGTATGCCCCATCAAAGATCATTTCCCCATGGGATTTAGTGACCCTTAGGGAAGTTTCGGTCTAGCATGCCTAAAAATGTTCGAGTGCTCAATAGGATAGGATGAGGTTGCAGATAGGGTTTACTGTGCCACCCAAAGCTAATAGAACAAATAGTTTTATCCCAGGATGAAAGGTGAGAGAGATTTGGTAGTTGGTAACTTTGTACTGGCCAACACTACAAGTTTCAGCATCGCCCGAGATGGTATCACAAAATAAAAATAGAGTAACTTCTCCAAAAAGTGAGAGTGATTATTATAGGTCTCCACAACATGGTCCTATAGAAATTGGAATCGCATACATACCTTGCACGAGCTCTGAGATATGCCTCATCAAAGATCACTGCCCTATGGCATTTAGTGACCCTTAGGGATATTTCAGTTTGGCGTGCCCAAGAATGTTTGAGCACTCAATGAGATGGGATGATATTGGGGATAGGGTTTACCCAACCACCTAGAGCTAACAGAATAGACAATTCGATCCCAGGATGAAAGGTGAGAGAGATTTGGCAGTTGGCAACTTTGTACTAGCCAACACTACAAGTTTTAGCATCACCCGAGATGGCATCACAAAATAAAAATAGAGTAACATCTCCAAAAAGTGAGATAATTTATTGTAGGTCTCTGCAACATGGTTGTATAGGAACTAGAATCACATCCATACCTCACATAAGCTCTGAGATATACCCCGTCAAAGATAGCTTCCTTATGGCAGTTAGTGACCCTTAGGGACATTTTGGTTTGGCATGCCCAAAAATGTTCGAGCACTCAATGGGATGGGATGAGGTTGGGGATAGGGTTTACCCAACCACCTAGAGCTAACAAAATAGATAGTTTGATCCCAGGACAAAAGGTGAGAGAGATTTGGTAGTTGACAACTTTGTACTGGCCAACGCTACGAGTTTCAGCATCACCCAAGATGGCATTGCAAAATAAAAATGGAGTAAGATCTTCAAAAAGTGAGAGAGGTTATTGTAGGTCTCTACAACATGTTCCTATAGGAACTAGAATTGCATCCATACCTTGTATGCACTCTGAGATATTCCCTGTCAAAGATCATTGCCCTATGACATCTAGTGACCCTTAGGGAGGTTTCGGTTTGGTGTGCCTGAGAATGTTCGAGCACTCAACAGGATGAAACAAGGTTGGCGATAGGGTTTACCCAGCCACTTAGAGCTAACAGAATAGATAGTTCGATCCCACGACCCTTTTTCCACTAAGTTGCAAATTTGAGCAACTTTTACAACTTTCAACAATGCAACTTTGCACAAAAAGTGCAATTTTTAAAATTTTCACTTGATTCCACTTCTAAGACTTGGAAAAAGTTTGAAAATAGTAAAATAATTTACTTCCAAATGTTCATCCCTTCACCAATTCCCAAACTCCTGCAAAGTTGTCAACATTTTTGCAATTTTGCTTTGACAACTTTTACAATTTTTTGTAATTTTTTGACATCTTAACTCCTAGATGCCTAAAACCTAACCTACTGACCCTAAGGACCTTTATAACCTTCTAAGAAACATAAAAATCCTTTTTTCCTTGAAAAATCACCTATATTGCTCATTTTTATGCCTAAAAAGTGACCCATAATGTAATAGCAGAGACTTGGTCCAAAACAACCATACCTCATCTTTTGATATGTTATAGAGGAGCGAAATGGGTATCTTTAAATTCAATTTATTTTCTTAATGTTATGGAAAAATGTGGAGAAAAATGTAAGATGATAGCATTTTATGCAAGAGGCCAACATTTTATGCATTTTCTCTTTCTACATCATCACTTTGAAAAAGTGAAAATATTACTAACCTAGTATGAAAATCAAGTCTATTCTAGTTATCCTATTGAATTATTGTATATTCTTTCATGCTAGTTACAACTAGATATAAGAAAAAGATAAATGCTTCATACACTTATTCTCTCAAGGAGTAAAATTTTCACACAACCTCAATGTTGACAACTTGATTCAAAAAGAAGAACCTTCACCTTTAGAAGTTGTTATGAAACAAATGGAAGAAATGAGAAAGTAGCCTAATGTGATCAACTTGACCAATGACCAATGACATTCAAACTCCAAAACAATATGCTTCTCCACTTGAATATTGACTCAAACAAATCTAATGGCTCTAGTAGAGGTAAACCATCATGGGTTTCCAAATCTAAGCACACATGTACACCTCTAGGAGACTCACTTGAACTGGTGTTGAATACTTTGATATCGAAAAAGATCATTACACTACCATATAACTATAAACCTTATGAACCCAAGGTTAAGCCTAAATTTTAGAATGACAATCACTATTGCATCAATGATAGGAATAAGGGTCATAAGACTCAAAATTATGGTGTACAGCAGGTAACTTTAATTCATCAATATGTTTGTAATAAGGTCAAGGAATAGATCTCATGATCTCCCTATGACCCATCAATTTTGTTAAGGACACAAGACCCCTTCGTGTGTTTATAAATATTGGGCATCATTTGGTCCTAATGGATGATATGTTAGTCATTTCATATTTTTTAGGGGTTTTTTAGGGGTTTGGAAGCCTAACAAGGTTTCTAATTGTTAATCAAGTTTAAATGCAACATTTCTTCCGATAGCGGCAAAAGTTGCTTAAAATTTGTCAGCAACTTTTACAATTTGCTAAGCAATTTTTTGGTTTAGGAGTCTAAAAACTCAAACCAGTTGATGGTTGAGTGGAATGATTGTAAATATCCTATTTAGGCTTGAGAAATTCAAAAATGGATAAAGAGGGAAGATCTAATTGTAAACTTGCTTTCAAATCAATAAAATATACCTGTTTTAGTGCAATTTCTTGACATTTTGCAAGTACAGTGTGGATGATGACCTTTCTAATTTGAAAGTTGATGCTAAGTGTCTAAAGGCTTTTGGCAATGGTTTAAAGTTTTTATCCTTTTTCTTTCAAAAGTAATCAAATTTATAAGCTTGTTGGTTTGAGAAACCCTCAATTTCAAGGTTTTGGCATTCAAATGGGCCTAACTTGCTAATCCACCAATGGAATTTCTTCTCCACTTGTATGAGGCAAGTTAGGAATTTGTACTATAAGATTTTTGCATTTTTTGAAAAGGAATTGAAGGCATTTAATTTTGGGAGAAAGCTTTAGGTCAAATATCAGCATGTATTTGACCAGTTTTAAGGAGATCGGATTAGATAAAGAGATGGAGAGACTTTAAGGACTTGGTGATCAAACAAATTGTCCTTTTTTGAGTTATTAGAACACCTTGGAAGTGGAGTTTTGGTTCTATGCACCCATTCATAACCTCTTGCTTTGAAACCCAAGCCTAACCTAGCTAATTAGGCCTATGGACTTAGTCATGGTTATGATATGCTAGAGTGGAGTCAATCTCTACAACTTTGGGGTTTAAGAGAACTTGAAAAATAATATTTGAAAGTGTGATTTGGTCCTTAAATATTTTGGGAAGTTTTGAAGTTAGTGGAAAAAATTAGGGATTGGAGACCTAATAGGATTCTAGGTCCTTCCTTGTAATTTGTGTTGTGGGTTGTTGGGAGTGTAACCAATGGTGGATTTTTCTTAGTTGGGTTGTGACTAAGTAATTTCTAGCCTTTTTTGGAAGTTGTGAGGCCTAGAACCATAAATCCTCTATTTTACCCAAATTAAGGGAACTTGTCCTTAAAGGCTTGATTTGGGTCAAATTACTTTGTGTCATACTTGTGTATGGTGAGTCTTAAAACCCTCATAGTGGCTCCCTACAAAGGTATACACTTTTTGAAGTGAAAAAAACCAATTTTTTCATCCTTTGAACATTTTGAGTGTTGGTTTTGGGGTTGGGTCTTTAGGCTGTGCTTCCATTGTTGCACTCTACATCAAATTATATGAAACTTAAATACCTCATTCAAGATCTCATTGATGATAAGAAAGTTGGGGTGGATAGACTCATGACTAATACTAATCATAAGGTTTTCAATGAACCCAAGTGCCCAAGCATTAACAAGAAGAAAGTTCTAGGAAGAAAAAATAGGATGCAAAGATCAACTACATATGATTGAGCCAACGTGTGAGAACATAAACATGATTACGTCTAAAAGGAAAAAGGAAGGCTACAAATCAAACATTGACGAACCACCTATGATTATCCTTAAGGGTGTGGATTCTTCCACACAATCACAACCTTGCAATCTTTAGACTAAGAGCAAACAAACATAACAACCTATGGTCATCCTTAAAGGATTTAACCCCCAAACATAACATAACAACCTCTAACTTGCAACCCAATGGTGGGACCAAGCTGATTTTTGGTGGAAAGAAAGTTAAGGGAGTATTTTCACATATGACAGAGTTTCAAGGGTAGAAAATGTGGTTTACTATTTTTATTTGCAGGCCCTAGGCTGAATATCACCATGTATTCAGCCTTGTTTTAAAGAAGTGGTCTAGAACTCCCAAACTTGTTGATGTGACTTAGGGGAAGGGTGGAAGTTTTTGTTGTCATGGTGGGCAAGAGTCCCAAGTGGTTGTGTTGATTCTATGACCCCATCTCTTGGCACTTGCTTTGGAAAGCCAGCCTAATTAGGCCTATTAGAGTTGGTGTGTGTGTATGCTGGAGTAGGATTAGCCCATAAGACTTTGGGATCTTTAAGAGTCAGAAAAAGGGTATCCAAAAATGTATTTTTTTTGCCACTTTGTTTGGAGAGTTTGGGAGTTAACCCTTGAAAACTAGAAATAGACCTACTAGGATTCCTAGGCCTAGATTTGGGAACTAGGTCTATTGGTGGTGTTTAAACCTTGAAAGTGAATGAATCCTAGTGCGATAGCTCTAAGTATGACAAAACAAGTCTTTTTTTGAACCCTTGAAAGCATTTTCTCTAATTTGCCCTATTTGGCCTAGTTGAGGGCTAGTGTCCCTAAAGCCTAATTGAGACCCAAGTTTGCTATGAACCATAAGGAGAGGGTAAGACTTGAGAGAAGTGGAGTCCACTTGGAAAGATAGAGGTCAGCATTGGGAAGAGGCTGGTAACTTTGTTTGGCATCTTGCAGTGGGTTGAGTGCTGCTAGGCATTGCAGGAGGTGGTGGTAGATTGTGGTTGTAGAAGTAAAATTTGAGTTAACCACTTTAATACTTATGTGATATTTCCTTATAGTCTAATTTTCTTTCCTATATCTACAAGTTTACACCTCTTTAGGCTTGAATTTATGATTTTTAAAGTGTTGAATTTTGTCCAAAATATGATTTTTTTTAATTCTTATTCTATAAATACCTTCAAATTCCTTAAAAATTCAAATGCAAAATGTGAAATTCACTGACTACAATCATGTCTACTCTTCTCTTTGACTATTTTATAGTAAGTTTGTTGTAATGAGATCTTTAAAAATTGTTGTATACAAGGTTTGATGAATAAATGCCACCATCATTTCTTCTCAACTTTGCACCATCCTACACCATAGGAATCAGTAATAAAATTCTCATCAATACAAGGGTTTGATGGTTTAAAGATATCCTCAATAATTGGGATCCAAACATCAAAAATTTGAAATACTTTAATGAGGTAATGAATCATATAAGTTCATTTGGTAGAGTTCATTGAGGTTGTTAAGAGTCATTGTTTGAGTGAGGATTGTATGCCCAATAGCATAGCCCTAAGTTGTTGAATTATATGCTTGAATAAGCAAAGTTAGAATCTTAGATTTTGGAATTGAAAAAAAAAAAGTGCAGTAAAAGGTATTGGAATCTACTTTTAGTATTGGTAGATGATTTAAGGGATTTGAGTTTTAACCTACATTCCAAGGTAGGCTATGAGATAGAGTAGTTTGTATTGGTGTTTTGAAGTCTCTAAGGTGTCTAGAACCTTATGAATAGTGAAGGTATTATATTGGTAGTGAATTAATTCCTTTGGAAGCTTATAGGGAGATGGTGTCGATAAAGATCCTACAGGTGCAAGGTGATCGATGTGTTGTGTGGTGACGTGTAAGGGGGTTGTTGTGTGATTTTGTCAAAGTGTAGATAGAGAGAACTGGAATAGCTAAAAGTGGCACAAAGAATAGGCCATTTACCTTGTCTCTAACCTTAGAGAATTGAAAGGGATATCATATGTTATGCTTAGGTAGGCTTGGAAGAAGCCTAGCCTAGTTTGAGAGCTTTTGTGTTAAGAAACAAGTATCATCACCACCATCCTTGCATCAATTTCCCATCTCTAGCTAGATCCTCAAAGATATAATCACAAATAAGCATTTTAGGTAATTGTGCACATAACATAGCTCCATCCACAAAAACAAGTTTTTTCAAGAGCTCAAAATTGTGAATATTGAGTTTTACACGAACATAAATTGCACAACCACCGTGTCCTATACCTAAAGCCTAAACATTGATCAACCACCTATAATTATCCTTAAGGGTGTGGATTCTTCCACACAATCACAACCTTGCAATCTTGAGACTAAGAGCAAAAAAACATAACATCCTATGGTCATCCTTAAAGGATTTGACCCCAAAACCCATACATATGCTAAAAACTTGAATCTTGTGACTAGGAGTGAACCAAAGATCATACACTTTGGTCTTAATGCTTCCAAATAGACAACATCTAAAAAATTTATAAGATGGGTTTTATAAGTTTATGATTTGGATATAAATTTGTTTTAGAATTTATCTAAAATAATTACAGAAGACATAATAAATAAAAGATAAAAGCATGTTAGTCATAATATCATTATTGGTAACAATGTTCCAAATGTAAAGAATTATTTGCTTGAGCTTCTAGCAATGATCAAGCGGCTTACTGAATGGCTTGATGAGTCTTGAAAACTTCTCCCATTGTATCCTTGCTTTCGCCAGTTTGAATTTTTTGGTTACATGCACACAATCATGACTTTACATCACAAAGAATTCACATTCTAACAATTTTTATATTCTTTCATTATATTTTGATCTTAAAAAAAAATTCTAAAACTTATTCAAATGACTAATTTGAAAATGGGTCCTATTAAAGAATCTAATATAAATTCAAATAATGTATCTAGATTCTAAACAAATCAAAACATAAAATATGTCATTTAAACTTATCTCATCACTTACACATAATAACAATACCCACCTTGTCATGTGGGCAGTCTTGGGGGAGAGGTTGCAACATTTTATTTGGATCCAATTGGTCACTCTTTCTCTCTCTCCCTCTCTCCCTATTCAATCTAATGAGCCAACTAGATCTGCTCTACATTTTAATGTCTCAAGTATTGCCTCGTGGTCTGACTCGCAAACTTTTCAAAGAATATTATTATGTGGTTTTCCACCATATTTTATCAAGTGTATATTTGATGTGACAACAAGATTTGAATAATGAAAAATCTTCCTCTTTGTTTCTCAATCCTCGAATAACCACAAGTTAGGGTTCTTCATAGAATATCATCTAAGCTATGTGTCGATTACAACCACCATACCAACATGGTACTCTAAACCTTCACCATCTATAACCAAGTGATCCAATTTTTGTTTGGCTTGGACAAAATGACACAAATAATAATATGTCCCTTCTTCATTGTCTTCAAGTGCAATAACAAAAAAAATATGGCCTATAGTGAAAAATGTAAAAAATGTGATCATTAATTCAAAAAATACTTGGGTAAAAGTTATAAAGTTACATATTGAAATTACAAAGATGTATAAATATATATATTACCAGGTTGCACTAGATCATACAAATGGTCAAAGTCAATAGACGAATCCATTTCTACCATTTCCAGTGCTTGTGGGGGACTATAGGTGTCAATTGGGTCCAAAACTCATATATCCCATTTGTCCACCCATTCAGTCGACTCATACTCATCCCAATTTTCTTCTGTATATGATGGACAATAGCATGCCATTTTTCATGTGTGGATACTATATGAACTTGCATTAGAGCTTCTAAAAGAGTGAAACTCATTGGATCTTGTTAGTGTGCAACAATCCTTATATGGTGCAATGTTAGTATTATCTATCAACCAAAAAAATCTACAAGCCGTAGACTCACCTTCCTTACCTGGACCCATTGTAGTGTTACACCACATGACAATGGATTTTGCATCCTTCAATATTGCTCCATCTTTGTACTTTAGTTCTTCATGAGCTAAGGCTCTTTTGATGCATGCGCCTGCACCATTGTGCTCTCCCTTTTCATGACCAGCCTCTCTAAAATTTCACATATATTGAATTCTACACAACTTGTGCATCCTGCTCAACCAACAGAACATTTGTGCATTCTTGAATTGAGATGCACAATAGTCTGACCAAATAATGTGTTGATGATATATTATGCCCCTGTTAGGAAAATCTCCATAAAATAGTTGAAAACAACCATGTACAAACTCTGTAGAATGTGATCGATCATCACTGATGTAAAAATGGTACTCCCTCAAAATCTTCCTATCATCCTTTGTACTTGTAGATGAATGCATGAATGTTATGTGAAAAAATATGTAAACCTATTGAGAAGTATAATACTTTGTTTGCACCTCATTTTTTGGTTGTAGTGTGTAGTTCTCTACGAAGTCTACAATTGAAACGATGGTATCCAGTGGAAACATATCCTTGCACAACTTGAATTGCAAATCCAGCCATTAAGCTCTATGTGTATGTCTTGCATACTCATAAATAATCTTTTCATGAAAAATCTTCATGAACTCATACACTGGAATCTTTTCAATGAATAAATCACATCTTTTACCCTGTTTCCCATCTTTTAGAGCATATATCACTATATTAAATTTTTCATAATCTACTATTTCATTTCCAATTGCATGTGTACTATCCATATGTTCACAAGTTGATAAAAGTTGCAAAGAACCACAAAATAAGCATGTACCATCCAAGCATGATGTCTTGTAAAATTGTTGGTCATCCCCTATTTCACATAAAATGTTGGATATGAATCTCCTTGAATATCTTGGTGGCTCATTCATGTCACAATCCTACAACACAAACTTAGAATGCAAAAACACACATATATGGCTAAAAACATCAAAATGGTTAGAAAAATCAATATTTATCCTACAACAATAAATTGTGTGTGTGTGATTTATCTTGACATAAAAAGGTTTACCCATCTCAAAAAATCTTTGACTTATTCGAATTTGAGGATACCTACCAATAAATTTTGCAAAAAAATATGCCTAAGTTGAGTCCAAAAAATGTTTCACATGTGGGTCATGATTTTGGCTACCAATCCTCCTTCTTACAACATCTCTTTGATTAAGGGAAATGCGTGTGTTATTTTTCCATAAATTTTTGATCAATGATTTCAAAGCTTCACTAATTTCTTTATCCTTTCACGGTAGTCTACCACTACATGTCCATAACTCATTTTTTGTTGGATCTTCTAATCTCTCACGCCTTAGCATGGCTCTCCTTAGAGTACTTGTACCAATTTTTAATATTTTTCTTGCCTTTCTCATGAGTCAAGCTTTCTTCATTTGGATACTTACTATTATTGATGTAAGTACTCGTCTTGTGATATTACTATCTTTGGTGTGTGATATAGAACCCACTTTGTCATAAGCACTCATTAGATTCTTTACAATACTTTTTTCATTTGAATTGTCCATCATTCTTAGCCCAAGAATCTTCATGATAGGCCTAAATTTAAAATTCCTCATCATTTCAACAAATAATTAGCATTGACCTGTAATATTTAATTCTTCAAAGAATAATCTCCACATAGGATTAACTTTTCTTTGACAAGTATGCTTGTTAATCTTGTCAGGCATTGATTTCAAAATGTCAATATCAATATCAATCAAATATTTTGGTCTTCTAAAACAAATTCTAAAAGGTGTTATAATCTCTTCCATTCCCTCAACATTTTGAACATCAACATAAGGTTGAGTGTTTTCTGTACCTTGAACCGAAGACAATATGTCTTGGCAATAAGATGCAAAAGATGGAATATCACCTACTTGATATGTTGATGTTGTACCTTCAACATGACATGATGGAGTGTGTACATAGTCGGATCTACAAATTAGTGTCTCTTCAACATGAGAGAATGATATGACTCCAATATTGGAAGATGGTGTAGCTTCACAATTCAATTGTCTTCTTGAGCATAACAGTCTCATTCGTTCTCTTTGTCTTTCCAATTCTTCCTTTTTATTTCTTTGTATCGGTGGCTCTTGATCCTCTTCAAAAGTCAATTCTTCATTATTACTTTGTAATTTTCTTTGTTCACATAGTAGTTTCATTTCATCTCTTTTAATTGCCAAATCTCTCTCCCTATCTTCATATGTTTGAGTTTTTGGTTTCTTCCTTGGCATGATGATGATTTCTAAATGTCAAATTATTCAAACATTTGAATTACTTACAATTTGTAAATTACAAATCATTCAAATACATATAAAAATTACAATTATTTCAATGAATACACAATATATATCAAACAACTTGCCAAATTTCTAACCATTTCCAAATAAAAATTCATTCAAAACATACAAATTTTAACAAATTCACTATATAGTAAACAACATTTCAAATTATAATCAAATTTGTCTCTATATATCAACAAACAATATTTAAAAAAGATTGCACTAACCTTTCTATAGAAAGAATATTCAAAAAGTCAATCCAATGATTGAATTTGGTGTTTGCTAGCTTCAAAATAATTTCAAATAGTGTTTGCTAACTTCTAATAGCTTGAAACCCATGTTTTTTGTCAAAACAACAGAATCCATCATAGACAAAAAGCAGAATATGGATCAAAAGGGACCCAAACTTGCTTTTTAACCATTTTTAGGTGATTTCACATAGTGTGTACACACTATAAAGCACATACGCACTATGTCAAAACACATCTCTCCCTATCCCACCATCCCCCATCCCTTACTCTCTCTCTCTCCTTACTCTCTCTCCTCTCCCATCCCCTACTCTCTCTCTCACTCTCCCTCTCCCATCACCTTCTCTCTCACTCTCTCTCTTCCATCCCCTACTCTCTCACTCTCTATCCTCTCCCATCCCCTACTCTCTCTCTCGCTCTCTCTCCTCTTCCATCCCCTACTCTCTCTCACTCTCCCTCTCCCACCACCTACTCTCTCTCACCCTCTCTCCTCTCTCATCCCCTACTCTCTCTATCTCACACACTCCCATCCCCACTCTCTCTCTCTCCTAGGCTACTCTCTCTCCCCTCTCCCATCCCCTGCTCTCTCTCTCCCTATGCTCTCCCCTTCCCATCCCCTACTCTCTCTCTCTCTCTCTTGCTCTCCCTCTCCCACCACCTACTCTCTCTCCCATTCCCTACTCTCTCTCACTCTCTCTCCTCTCCCATCCCCTACTCACTCTCTCTCACACTCCCATCCCCCTCTCTCTCCCTCTCCCACCACCTACTCTCTCTCCCATCCCCTACTCTCTCTTGCTCTCCCTCTCCTACTCCCTCTCCCACCACCTACTCTCTGTCACTCTCTCTCGCATCCCCTACTCTCTCTCACTCTCTCTTAGGTCTCCCATCCCCTACTCTCTCTTTCTCTCCTCTCCCATCCCCTACTCTCTAGATCTCTCACACACACTCCCATCCCCCCTCTCTCTCTCCCTCTCTTGTCTCTCTCTCCCATCCCCTACTCTCACTCTCTCTCTCTCTCCCATCCCCCTACACTCTCTCACACTCTCTCTCATCCCCTACTCTCACTCTCTCTCTCCTATCTCATTCTCTCTCTGTGCCACCCCCTACTTTCTCACTCTCTCACACTCTCTCCCATCCCCTACTCTCTCTCTTACACACACTCCCATCCTCCCTCTCTCTCTATCCCTCTCCCATTACCTACTCTCTCTCCCTCTCCCACTCCCTCTCCCACTCCCTCTCCCACCACCTACTCTCTCTCTCCCATCCACTACTCTCTCTCCCCCCTCTCCCATACCCTACTCTTTAGATCTCTCACACACACTCCCATCCCCCTCTCTCCCCCTCTCCCACTCCCTCTCCCACTGCCTAAGTTATCTCTCTCTCACTCTCTCTCCCTCTCTACTCTCTCTCTTATCTCTTACTCTCACTCTCTCTCTCTCCCATCCCCTACTCTCTCTCACACTCTCTCTCATCCCCTAATATCACTCTCTCTCAATACCACCCCCTACTCTCTCTCACACTCTCACACTCTCTCCCATCCCCTACTCTCTCTCTCTTACACACATTCCCATTCCCCCTCTCTCTCCCTCTCCCACTCCCTCTCCCACTGCCTACTCTCTCTCTCCACTATCCCCTACTCTCTCTCTCTCTCTCTCTCTCTCTCTCTCCACTATCCCCTACTCTCTCTCTCTCTCTCTCTCTCTCTCTCTCTCTCTCTCTCTCTCTCTCTCTCCCCCCTCTCCCATCCCCTACTCTTTCTTTCATATATGCACACTCCCATCCCCTCTCTCTCTCCTCTCCCATCCCCTACTCTCTAGATCTCTCACACACACTCTCATCCCCCCTCTCTCTCTCCCTCTCCCATCACCTACTATCTCTCTCTCTCTCACTCTCTCTCTCCCTCTCTACTCTAGTCTCTCTCCTATCCCCTACTCTCACTGTCCCATCCCTTACTCTCTCTCACACTCTCTCCCATCCCCTACTCTCACTCTCTCTCTCTCTCTCCCATCCATTACTCTCTCTTTGCCACCCCCTACCCTCTTTTACACTCTCACACTCTCTCTCATCCCCTACTCTCTCTCTTACACATATTCCCATTCCCCCTCTCTCTCTCCCTCCCCCACTCCCTCTCCCATCACCTACTCTCTCTCTCCCATCCCCTACTCTCTCTCTCCCCTCTCCCATCCCCTACTCTCTCTCTCTTTCACACACCCACACACTCCCATCTCCCCTCTCTCTCCTCTCCCATCCCCTACTCTCTAGATCTCACACACACACTCCCATCCCCCCTCTCGTTCCCTCTCTCACCACCAACTATCTCTCTCTCACTCTCTCCCTCTCTACTCTCTCTCTCTCCCATCCCCTGCTCTCACTCTCTCTCTCCTATCCCTTACTCTCTCTCTTACACACAATTCCATCCCCTCTCTCTCTCCCTCTCCATCTCCCTCTCCCTCTCCCTCTCCCTCTCCCACTCTCTCTGTCACCACCTACTCTCTCCCTCCCATCCCCTACTCTCTCTCTATCTCTCTCCCCTCTCCCATCCCCTATTCTCTCTCTTTCACACACACACACCCATCCCCCCCTCTCTCTCCCCTCTCCCATCCCCTACTTTTTCTCTCACTCACTCTCCCTCTCCCACTGCCTACTCTCACTCTCACTCTCACTCTCTCACTCTCACTCTCACTCTCACACACTCTCTCTCTCTCTCTCTCACTCTCACTCTCTCCCTCTCTACTCTCTCTCTCCCCCATCCCCTACTCTCAATCTCTCTTTCCCATCTTGTACTCTCTCTCTCTCCCACATCCCCTACTCTCAATCTGTCTCTCCCATCCTATACTTTCTCTTTGCCACCCCTACTCTCTCTCTCACTTCCTCCCTCTCCCATCCCCTACTCTCTCTCTCTTACACACATTCTCATTCCCCCCTCTCCCACCGCCTACTCTCTCTCTCTCCTCTCCCATCCCTTACTCTCTCTCTTTCACACACCCACACACTCCCACCCTCCTCTCTCTCTCCTCTCCCATCCCCTACTCTCTATACCTCTCTCACACACTCCCATCTCCCCTCTCTCCCTCTCCCACTCCCTCTCCCACCACCTACTATCTCTCTCTCCCCCTCTCTACT
The DNA here is from genome assembly GCA_028749045.1 of Cupressus sempervirens. Lineage (NCBI taxonomy): Eukaryota > Viridiplantae > Streptophyta > Pinopsida > Cupressales > Cupressaceae > Cupressus > Cupressus sempervirens. The sequence continues at coordinate 311,064,105 of CM053785.1, forward strand.
CTCTCTCCCCCATCCCTTACTCTCTCTCCCCTCTCCCATTCCCTACTTTCTCTCTCTACCACCCCTACTCTCTCTCACACTCTCTCCCATACCCTATTCTCTCACACACACAATCCCATCCTCCTCTCTCTCTCCCTCTCTCGCTCCCTCTCCCATTGCCTACTCTCTCTTTGCAATCCCCTACTCTCAATCTCTCTCTCCCATCCTGTACTCTCTCTTTGTCACCCCTACTCTCTCTCACACTTCCTCTCTCTCCCATCCTATACTCTCTCTACCACCCCTACTCTCTCTCACTTCCTCTCTCTTCCATCCCCTTCTCTCTCTCTCTCTCTCTCTCTCTCTCTCTCTCTCTCTCTCTCTCTCTCTCTCTCTCTCTCTCTCTCTCTCTCTCACACACACACACACACACACACACACACACCCATCCCCCCTCTCTCTCTCACTCTTTCTTTGCCTCTCTTCTTCCCTCTCTATGCACTATTTAGGTCTCAATAGTGCGTGCACACACACTATTGAGACCCAAATTTAAAAAGCTTTAAATAGTGTGTGTGTGCTATAGGGCATACACATTATTCAAACCTTTGCATTCTACCAAGCCTAAGGTTTGGTTTTGGATTGGGGATCCAAACCAAAGGTTTGAAGTCTATAAACTAGTCTGAGACGTGTTTTGTTGCAAACATACAAAAAATGATTGATTTTTCTTGTATGCTCTCCTTCAAGATTCCGCGTGGTTGAGCATCGATAAGATTAGGTTACATGAAATTGTAGGTCTTTGGGTTATCTATAAAACCATATAATTTATTTTTTATTTGAACTATTTCAAGCCTTTCATCTATAATTTCTTTTGAATGTATGTCCATTTTTTTTCAAAAACCAAGATGTACTAATTGGGTTGTAGATTTTAGCTTGTTCATCAAATTTTGCAACAACTTAGTTTTTTAGAAACTAGACTCCATTCTACACACTTTGAAAAAAATAAGTTTTGATTTTAGACTAGTTTTCAATCATTTCTAGGGGGAGCACACAGATATTTCACATTTTTGGGATGTGTCTAGCTAAAAAATTCATAAAAATAAAATACACATTATAAAATTACCCAAAAAATCTGGGATAAACTACATAGTGTTAAGTAATTTTTGATTAAAGCAATTAAAGAATTTCAAAAAAAAACTTAAAATTTTAGTGGGGGCACACTTTGTACTATGTTATGTTTTTTTGGAATAAATAGTACCACTTTCTATGGCCCCCTTTTCTGAGGACCTAAAACTAAACCATTTTGGAAAAAAATTAGTAGTTTAGAAACTAGATTCAAAGGACCACTACTTTTTTTTTTTCCATATCTTAAAATTTTGAGTGTAGCTGTCTTCAAATTCTTGTTGAAGTTTAGAAATTGCTAATTTCAGAAAAAAGGTGTCCACTTATGGAATGCTTTAAATTAGTAACTGGTAGTTAATTGTTACTTCTTCAAAATTTTCGACACAACTCTATAAATAACACACATCTGCACCTCTTCAAGGTGCACATATGCACACCTTTTTTTTTGAACCCAAAGCTAAAGCTAAACAAAAAAAAACTTAAAAAGGTGTGCATGTGCACATCTCCCCAAGGTGCGCACATGTGCACCCCATCAAGGTGTGCATGTGTGCACCCTTGTTGGTGCACTTACCCATTTGATTATGAAAACTTTTCTAAATTCTCATTGGCTTAAGACTGCAAGGGATGTGGGGACATTGTGTGAAAATATTATCAAGGCTATGGAAGAAGCAATGGGAAAGACATCTAAGGGCTTTCCATGATCTGTGGAAGTTGCAAGAGATCAAATATGCCTACATGCTAACACAGGAGCGTCAACAAGTACATCAAGACAAGTCAATAAGAAATCTAGTCTTCTTCCCAGGGATTCACATCCTATTGGGATCGATTCCAAAGTTGAAGACATGCTTAGCTTGCTCCAAACCTGCAATATCCAGTTATAGTCGTCGTTGTTATGAGCAGCTCGAGAAAAATATTTCTTCTCCAAAATTTCTACAACAAAGAAAAATCTAATTTTGACATATCTATTGTCTTTCTGTATCTAAATCTTATTCTGTACAAGAATTGCAATGTGATATAGCCAAGTGCATTGATTTAGCAAGTGAAATTGTGGATGGTGCCATTTTTGAATAAATAGTGGCCAAGTTGATTAATGACCATCTGCAAGAGCAAAGATGCCTTATAGTCCTTGATGAATTGTGGGAGCTATCAATAAAAAATAATCTCATGGATAAACTTGGTCTGCCAGCCCATGGAGATTGCAAAGTTGTGGTGACCACAAGAAATGTGGAGGTTGCCTGAAATTCAAATGCTTATGTTTTTAAGATGAATATTTTATTAGATGATGATGACTGGGATCTATTCAGATTCTACACTTTTTTGGTTGGGATTTGTTCATTGGACTTGGAAGAGGTGGGTCGCGATATTGTGAAGAAGTGTGAAAATGTAACTTTGGCTATCAAAATGATAGTAGCATCTCTTGCAAATACTGTTACCCTCAAAAAATGGGAGTTCAAGTGCGATCAGCTTAGAAAGCTAGCTATTATCTTTGGTGGGATTGACCTTGTCATGGATATATTAAAGTTGAGTTACGATTCATTGCCACCACATCTTAAACCATGTTTCGCTTATCTCTCTTTCTTCCTCGAGGATGAGAATATAAACCCTAATTGCATGGTATATCTATGGATCACTGAGGTTTCATCCTAGTAGGAGATGACCAACTGGATATGGCATGGAATTGGTTAGAGCAGCTTGCCCAGCTATGTGGTTATATTAATTAACCACTAAGCTTTCTTAACCATTTCTTGGCCACGGGTGCATTAAGAAACTAATCAAATTCTTTTATAAAGGATTAAATTTTTAACAAAATCTAGGTGGAAAAAGAATTCTGATTTATTCAGTTTGAGGAAAGATGGTTGTGACAGTGTGCATGATGTTTATTTTTACTTTTGTCCCTACTTTTTCTTAACCAATCCATATTTGATTGTGAAAACTTTTCTAAATTCTCATTGGCTTAAAACTGCAAGGGATGTGGGGATACTGTGTGCAATGATCTTCAAGGCTATGGAAGAAGAGGTGGCAAAGACATCTAATGGATTTCCATGATCTATGGAAGTTGCAAGAGATTAGATATGCCTACGTGCAAACACAGGAGTGTCAAAAAGTACATCAGGACAAGTCAATAGGAAATCCAGTCTTCTTCCCAGGGATTCACATCCTATGGGGATCAATTCCAAAGTTGAAGACATGCTCAGCTTGCTCCAAAACTTGTAACATCTAGTTATAGCCATCATTGGTATGAGTGGCTTGGGAAAAAAATTTCTTCTCCAAAAAGTCTACAACAAAGAAAAATCCAGTGTTGACATATCTATTTGTCTTTTTGTATCTAAATCTTATTATATATAGAAATTGGAACATGATACATCCAAGCACATTGATTTAGTAAGTGAAATTTTAGATGGTGTCATTTCTGAAGAAATAGTGGCCGAGATGATTAATGATAGTCTATAAGGGCAAAGATGCCTTATAGTCCTTGATGATTTGTGGGAGCTGTCAACAGAAAATAATCTCATGGATAAACTTGATCTACCATCCCATGGAGATTGCAAAGTTATGGTGACCATGAGAAATGTGGAGGTTTCCTAAAATTCAAATGCTCATGTTTTTAAGATGATTATTTTATCAAATGATGACGGCTAGGATCTGCTTAGATTCTACAATTTTCCAATTGTGATCTGTTCATTGGACTCAAAAGAGGTGGGTCATGAGATTGTGAAGAGGTGTAGAACTTTACCTCTGGCTATCAAAATGATAGCAACATCTCTTGCAAATATCATTCCCCTCAGCAAATGAGAGTTTAAGTGTGATCAGCTCAGAAAGCTAGCTATTCTCTTTGGTGGGATTGACCCTATCATGGATTTATTAAAGTTGAGTTACGATTCATTGCCACCACATCTTAAACCTTGTTTCTCTTATCTCTCTTTCTTCCCTGAGGATGAGGATATAGACCCTAACTACCTAGTATATCTATGGATCACTGAGGGTTTCATCCCAATAGGAGATGACCAACTGGATATGGCATGGAATTGGTTAGAGTAGCTTGCCAAGCTGTGTTTGGTTGAACTATGGGAAGACAAAAAAAATTCTAACTTCTTAAACACACATTGCAAAGTTCATGATTTATTGCATGATCTGGAAATAAACATATCTACAGAAAATAGATGTTCTTTTTATGTTGAAGAAGCTACACCTACGAGTGTTGGCACTGCATGATGTCAGATTTTACAAGGCGAAAAAGATATTGACAATCGTGCCCTCTCACATAGTTGTCCTTCTGATCTCTGTACACTCTCACTCTCTAGTAATGGGAGGATTAAAATCATTCCAAAAAATATGTTTAATGCCATGAGGGGACTGTGTGTTCTCAACCTGAGGTGGACAAGGATCTTTGCATTTCCTACATGTGTTGGAAAGATGATTCTTCTTGAAGTCCTAAATTTATGGGGCACAAGTGTGTCAAAAATTTGAAAGGACTCTTGTAAGGCAGAGATAAATTTAATAGGACCAAAAACAAAAGGAACCAGCACCAAACAGAGATAGATAATAATATTCTTCTTAATTAATTCAATAAAGGAATAATATATACACTTGATCTCCTACATATTTCTTCTCCCTGTAATTTCATATCCAAAAACTTAACCTAAATCCAAACCTAAAAACTCTATTTATACTTGCTAAAATGGTCTAGGGAACATTCTAGATTATTACATAGGAAAACTAACCCTACAAGACCAAAATGGCTTACAGAAAGATCTAGATCCTTATCTCTTGCCAAAACGGCTTATAGACTATTCCAAAACAATATAGAATAGGGTAAAGCGACCCCACAAGGACCTATACAAATCCCAAGATAAACTCCTCCAGTTGGCTCATGCAGAACTGATGCTTGGTAGTGACTTATTAGCATATGTATCCCCAGGACAATAGAATCCAAGTCCCTTGGATTGGCCTTCCTTCTTCATGCCTTTCAATTCTTTGGTATTTGTTGTTTATACTTTTGACTAGTATCCAAGTTAATTGTCATATGTGCATATTTAGATAGAACTCCTACAAACCTACAATGAATGGATTAGATGGAACCTCATTAAATATGACTTCGCCAATTTGGGTTACTATAGGAACTACTGCATCCTTTGCTGTGATGTCTTTATGCTACAATATCTCCATACTTGGAGACAAATTCATCACTATTGGAGCCTCCTCTATCTTCTTAGCTTCAGTCTTCTTCGTTACTGCTAGTATCCTTTTGATAGGCCAGACCACCTTCTTTCTTAACTTCAAATTCCATTTCTTGGTTGCATTAAGGACCATCACATCCAGCTCTTTATGAAGCATTTCATCACAATGCTCATCAACCATTTCAACCTCTTTTCTATCTTCAAGAACTTTTGTATCATAAGTTTCAGCAAAAACATATTGTTGCTCACCTTGTATATTTGCATCATTGTGTTCATTTGGTATGTCAACATCGATTTGTTCATCTAGTATATCATCATAAACGTGATCAGGTTGTTCTTTCAATGGACAACTCTTCTCTTCCAATGTCTCCTTACAGGCTTCTATAATCTGAATTGGTTGATACTCCATATTTGTATTTTCTTTTTCCATATTTTTCTACAGTTCCTCTTTTAGCCAAACTAAATTTTCTTTGTGCTTTCTTTGTTCCTACATTAGGAATTCTATTTTTTCTTTTATCTCTTGATCTATTCTGGCTTCCTCTTCTCTTTTCTTCCTTTTCTCTTCCACTCTTTTCCTTGCTTCTTCCTTCTTCTTCTTCTAAAAATCCCAATACAAAACCCATGAATCGAATAGTATCTTTTGATCACGAGATAAATCTCCTCTTGTGACCATTGTCTGCTATCTAAGTTCTCTCCACTTAACCTAGTCTTTTGGCCACACTTATAGGTTCTTTCCTCAACCTGTCACAAAATCCAATTTGCCTTAGAAGCTGAAAGCTTTCCCCAAGCTTTCCCCAAGCTTTTCCCAAGCACCTTAGGAGCTTTCCCCAAGCTTTGATACCAAAAATAATGTAGAGATAAATTCAACGGAAGCAAAAACAAAAGGAACCAGCACCAAAAAGAGATAGATAATAATATTCTTCTTAATTAATTCATCAAAGGAACATATATACACTTTCTCTCCTATAGATTTCTTCTCCACACAATTTCATATCCAAAAACTTGACCTAAACCAAAACCTAAAAACTCTATTTATACTTGCTAAAATGGTCTAGGGAACATTCTATTACATAGGAAAACTAACCCTACAAGACCAAAATGGTTTACAGAAAGATTTAGATCCTTATTTCTTTCCAAAATGGCTTATAGACTATTCCAAAACAATATAGAATAGGGTAAACTAACCCCACAAGGACTTGTACAAATCCCAAGATAAACTCCTCCAGTCAGCTCATGCAGAACTGATGCTCGGTAGTGACTAATTGGCATATTTACATTCTTTATTTGAGTGCTTCTGCACTATCTTGTTTCTTGCAATGCCAAAAATAAAAGGACGTGATGTATGTTTGTGCCTCCCAAAGTGGATAATAGAACTAGAACATCTACATCATTTAGAGGTCTCGAATGTTTCTTTTGGGTAGAGGGTAATATAAAAAATGGTCTCTCTGAGAACACTGCGATCAGTCTTCATCAACCTCCCCATAGTCGAGGAATTGTCAAAGGTGACTCACCTTGGGGAACTATGTTTAGATGTTGAGAATGACATGGAGGTGGAGATCGTTGCACAACTGGTGAACTTGCATCATCTGAGATTGCATGACAACAAAGTTGAACATGAGCTTCTACAGTTTTTGGAGATAATGAGAGGTGTGAAACATCTAGAAAAAGTTATGTTGCAATGCTTTGAAGTGCCTAGTTGGATAAGCGATTTGGTGAGTATAAGGGAATTGTTTCTTGATGATTGTGAATACATTGACTTTCTAGAATTAGAAAGAATGCCCGATCTCATCAAATTAGAATTGGCTTGTAATGAAGGGTGCAAAGAAATTCCAAAGGCATCCAGAGTGTCAAGAGGATTTCCACGCCTCCACTTCCTAGACATTGTAAACTTCACTACTTTGAAGGAGTTCCCTCAGCTGGAGGAGGGAGCAATGCCATATCTTGAGGATTTTTGTTTAGTCAATTGCAGGAATCTTATCAAAGTGGGAGAGGCACTAGAGATGTTGAAAAGACTGTGGAGTTTCTACTTTCATGCAGCAAGGGATTGGCTGTAGGGACTTGTTGACTTATTTGAAGAAGGCAAAGAATATTTGAATAAAATCAGAGCCATGGATCTGCATGTATCTGTTGCGGCAGGTAAAGTCCCAAGCACGCAGGCACATCAACATTGGTTGTAGCAACTTTTTTTGGCTTTAATTTTTTTTTTCTCAAGGTCCTTGTATTTGTAGGTTTAAGGTCTTTTTAAAAATATATTTAGTAGTTTCATTCTACAAAATTAAAATTGTGTTCATTATTTTATTTTATAATAATATTTTAGTTTAATATTAAATATCAAATAAATTTATGTATGTTTTGTTGTATTTATTGTTTTATAGAAAATGTAATAGAATTAGGATTAAGATGTCAACATAAGTTTTATATTCTCTAGGATTGTATTAATTATTTAAATTATTGAATTGTTTATTTTGTATAGAGTGTAATTTTATTTAGAGTGTGATTTTATTAGCACAAATATGAATACAAAAATCAATTCCAAGGCAAAATTAAAGACATGGAAGATATTACATTGTAAATTTTACATTGGCTATAGGATAAAGTTTATTAAATGATCCAATCATTTAATTGTCAATTTTTCCAAATGCTTAAAGATATTACACATGTTCTATTAGCATTTTTTTATTTGAAAAGAAATGTTGGAATTTCATTTATAATTACTTACTTGTTAGTTTTTAACATAATGTCAATTGGGAAGAGATCTTTCTTGGGGATAAGCTTTATAATAACATTATTTCTGATGGTGTCCTATTAATGGAAAAATCATGAAAATAGTCATCATTGAGGAGATAGATAAACAAGTGAATACAAAAAAATAACAGTTAAGCATAAAAACCCTATCATAGAGAAGAAGTAAACAAGTGAACTAAGTATTATAGGTGAAATGATTCAAATAGGTAAACTACACATTATCGGTAAATGGGACAAATTGTTTAAGGGTTATTAGCACGAAGTAAGTTTCATTTATTATTAGTAACCTATAATAATCAATAAGTAAATAAAAGATAATCATAATTCTTTCCATCAAAGGCCCAAGAATTCCATGATTTACTTCCAGCATATTCAAACCTCGAAAATCACAAAATTTCAACCAAACTCAAATAGATCAAGACTACAAAGGTTTAAATCTTGAGGGACTTACTTGGAAGAATCCTTATTCTTGGGCTACTAATGAAAAAATTTCAAATTATAAGGACATAATTAGATTCACCAATAGAGAAATGTAAAAAATGAGATGTCCTATTCAAATGCCCTATATTTTTTAGGCACCATAGCACAATTTCCACCACAATTGGAATTGAGAGGCTTAATGATTTTCTTGTACCTGTAGTTTGTGCCTACATTTTCAAACCCTAGTGCAAACAAAGAGTTTGGAGATAAGGGTTGGAAGATAGGTTGAGATTATGTACAGTGAGCAGACAAGAGGGGTATCAAGATTAATTTTAAGCTACGATAACTGCTTGTGGGAGCTAAAGAGACCAAGAGGCTATTGGCGATGACATCCCCTATTTTAACACTCAGCATGTCATAGGTAAGGCTTTCAAGCCAAGTCAGAACGTGCATGAACTGGAAAGGAATGTTCAATCTCTCTTCTCAATCTATCAATCTCATGGTTGTTCGCTGCAATGTCTCTTATTTCTCATGAATCTCCATGATTTTTGGATTTGAGCCAAAAAAAAGGGGGGAAAAAAAGTTTGAAATAATAAATTCAAAATATCAATATTTTTGGGCTTGAACCAAATGGTCCTAAACTAAATTCCAAGAATCCTAATAGGGATTTCAAGCTCTAGAACTCCAAATCCATAATTTCAAATTCTAATTCCTAAATCATATTCTAACAACCAAACAATAAAGGAAGAGAAAAAACAAGATATAAGTGGAGTGAGATAAAAACTTCTTTGCAAATAATTAACAATAATAATTGACAAATTTCTAGCCAAAAAAATATTTACACAAAGCCTATCACTTGTATTATGAAAATTTACCCTCAATATTTATTTTAATTTAAAATAAAAAGCAAGCATTAATACAACTCCACTAGAAAGTATATCTATAATCTTGAAAAGTAATTATATCCTCAACTATAGCATTAGTTAAAAAAATTAGAACGAACCACTTGATACGAATTCCACACATTCTCATATATGGTATAAATGGATACATTGAAAGAAATCAATTTCTAAAACCACTGGTTATACCTATTACCTACCACAAGGAACTATTCTTAGTAAAAACCAATAATATTCCCTCAGTAGGTAGTGCATACAAACCACCTCACTTTTTTTTTTTAGAAGGGGGCCATCGAAAATTTAAAAATAGAGACACGGTCACCAAAGTCATATTTTACTATCTAAATGTTGCCAAAAGTCTAAAGGATGCCACTTCCTTTTCTATGCAACTTCTCACTTTAAAACTTTATTCTTGTCTAGCTATGAAAGAACTCTCAAATTTATACAACAATATTTTGAGGGGTGTGGGGGTGGCGATGGTTGTGGGGACTTTATGAACTATGTAAAAAACCCTCAAAATTGTTAAATGTCTGATGACACTTAGGGTAACTATTATTGCATATGCATTAAGAAAAAGGTAGATGATGCAAAAGCCATTATGTTGCATCACATGGAAAGCATGTTAGACTAAATATTTTGCTTGTGACTCATGCTACACATCACATAACATGCTTCACATTTTCTCTACTTTTATCAATTGTATCTGAACTCAATGTAAATATTGAGGTGCATTCCTACAAAGGTTTTTTTATCAGTTCATCCCATTCAACATATAGTTGCAATTTTTTAACTAACTAGTCAATCAATTATTACAATTTATTTTATTTTTTTGATCTTTGATTATATTAATTTATAGGAAAGAACAGAGAAGAAAACCTCCAGTCTTACTTAGGGACGTGGTCCTTTATTATTACATTATTAAAAGGGGCATACCCCAATTACCAACTTTCAATTTTTGTTTTTTAAATACAAAATAAATGACTAGAATCCTTCTCTAAATTTTGTAAGCTCCAATGATCTCTATACCAATCATTTATACTATTCTATATCGGAGATGAGAGTGATGAATTTGACCAAAGCTTTATATACTTTGTAAATACCTCTTCTTTAGCTATTCTAGATAAAATGGTTACACCTTGCTAACCTAATGCAACTTAAAATGAATGTTAGTATTGTTAGTTAAAAACACTAATGTAGACATCCTTGAGTTCCTGGCTGGAAATCGCTATTTTTTTCATTTAACATTATGGAAAAGATCAGGGTAACGTGACTCGCGGTGAGTCACGTGAGTCAGGCGAGTCAACGAGCTGCGCTGACCTCGTCGAGTCACAATGACTCGTGACTCGCGAGCGGCGAGTCACAAGGAGTGACTCGCGTGACTCGCGAGTCACCGAGTGACTCGCGTGACTCGGCCTGCTTGACTCGGCCGCGACGGGCACGAAACTGGGCCATAAAAATATAATATTTTGCATTTTATTTATTTATTTTTTTTACATATCTCACTTATATAACCCTAAAAGGGCTCCCATAACAGTCTATAGTGAAAAGAAGAAAGAGAGAGAGAGGTAGAAGATAAATACAGGTTTCTTCTTTTGCAACCAGCTAAAAGGAGGAGGAGAAAAGCTTGCATTTGTGACATTGGAGCTTGCATTTAGATCATCAAGGAGTTTATAGGAGCTCTTCTCAACACTTTCCAAAGCATTTGAAAGAGGTAAGAGTTGATTGTTTAGATTTTGATGATTTTTTTGTCTATGCTTATGGGTTTTTTGCATGAATTTTTTTTTGTTTGTTTATGAGTTTTTTTTTTGCTTTAGATTGAAGAGATCATTTCAAGTATTTGCAAACAGGATTCAAAAGTTGCTCGACACCATCACAAGTAGCTTTAAAAAGGTATTTATTATGTGTTGATCTATGTAGTTTGAACTTTCAAAAACCCTAGTTTTTATAATGGCATTTAGTTCTTTAGCTTCTAAGGCTAAAGAGGGTAAATAAGTTTTGAATGTGCAATTGATAAGCAATGAGATTAGACAACCGAAAAATAGAACCATTCTTGATATTTCTTATAAGCAAGATCTATTTGGTGCATTGTTGATGATACCACCTTGAGTTTTGATATTCAAAATGTGATATGTTGTTACACATGCAAGGTCGATAGCGTAGGTGACATAAAGATTAGGGAAACCTATGGGAAACTATGTCAAAAAGAGCATTGAAAGATGAATTCAAAATTGTGGAGAGAAAAGGGTTAACCCATGCCCTAGATTTCCCCAATGTTTTTAAGATTGAATGGACAAATATAGTTTTGAGTATAATTCATGATAATTCTATATGATTAGATAATGGACTGTTGAAAATTATAAAGAAAACTGTACATAGAGTAACAGGGTATCCAACACTAGACCAACCTAAAATCATGAGGAGTGAATCAAAAGAGGTTATTTAGAAGAATATAGGGCCAGTGTGGAACAAACAAGGAATGACAATTGATACTATCTTAGATCCCCTAATTGCTTTTGTAGTGAGGATTATAGCACATAAATCCTATCAATCCAGTAGGCTCAATAGTGTACCATATATTTTTGTTGACATTGACTATAAGATAGTTAAGAAGGATCATACCTATGACCTTGTTAAGTTGCATATGCCATAGTTCTCAGAAAATTTGGGAGCAATAAGGAAGACCAAGAGTGCACAATGGAAATTTGGTTCAGTTCTTGTATTTATATTCTTTTATGCACATAATACATTTCCGAATTTTGCTAAAGTTGCATGGAAAACAAACAGATCTATTGTAATGCAAATAGGTGAATTTATTGAGAAACATGGAAACATTTTTGAGTTTGTATTACAAGCTATGTTGAAGACTTCAAGCAATCAATGAAGAAAAGACCGAGGATATTAGTTTCACTAGTTGAGAAACATTTCAATGATGTTTGCTTTCTAGTTGACACTGATTTTACATATGTTCAAGTTTTTCTTCCAAGGGTAAGGTGGCTAAGGACACTAGGCTATGAGATCAATATTGATAAAGCCTCTACAACAATAACAACATTACTTGTAGAAGATGTAGATGCTAAGGCTGCTGCCTTTGGGAATAGATTTGAAGACTACCTTAGTCATAAGAGAGAAAAACAAGATTTTCAAGAAGCTAAAGTAGAAATTTGGTCAAGGAGCAGATGAAGAAGAAGAAGAAGAAGAAGATATACCTACTCAAGAACCACTGGCCTTCACTCAAGGTCAAGGAGAAGATCAAGCAGAAGAGGTAGAAATTGAAGAGGGTGTTGAGGGAGAAGAAGCCAGTGAAGCACCTAACAAAAAGAGAAAAGCTAAAGCCCCAATAGTTAGCAAAAAAAGAAAGGTTGCAAAACCCAAGCCTACTATTCACATGACTAGAGCAAGCATAAGAGCTACTACCAAAATTTCTCAAGAGGTAGATAAGCCAAAAAAGAAGAGGGCTAGATTAGCTAGCAATGAAGAGGAGCTTGAGAAGAGACCAAAGAAAAAGTACATAGTTCCAATTGAATTTGATGAAGAGAGGATATAATCTAATTACAAAAGCTAATTCAAAGTGGTAAGTCACCATCCTTCCTTAGATTTAGATAATATATTTGAGAACATAAAGAATCATACTAATTTATCTAGTCTCACACATATTGAGTTTTATAAACTTGGAAAAGTTGAGATGAACCAAGTAGAAGAGTCTATTAGAATTATTTAGAATAACTGAGAGGCGGTGGGGGGGGTGAATTAGTTATTCAAAGTCCAATAATGCCCAATCAAAATTTCTAATAAAATAGAGGTGAATCAGAAGTACTATCCTTTTTACTTTCTTATCATGCATGCAATTAAACATTAAACAATCATGAAAAGTAATCATGCATCATCACATAACACAAAGGATTTTGGTAACCCAGAAACTCTCCAGGAATAAGAAGGTAAAATTGGGGTGAGGATGACACCCACAAAATAACTACGTAATTGATTTCAACCACTTCTGATGGTTTTCCCTATTAAAGGCCTGCCCTATTAAAGGCTTTACACACTGTCAGATGTGACCCTGTTAAAGGATTTCTACACCTTGTTAGGAGTATGCCTTATTAGAGGACTTAAGAACATTCAACTTAGAATGTCACCCTGTTAAAGGATTTACATAGAGTTTTTAGGCTCACCCAAGTCCATGGGATTTATAGTCACCTTCTCAAAAGAATCTTTTATCCCTCTCTAAAGATCTCCTATCCTTCTCCTAAGGATCTCTTTATCCTTCTCCTAAGGATCTCTTATCCTTCTCCTAGGGATCTTCTATCCTTTTCCCGAGGCTTATCCACCTAGTTGTTAAGCTAACCTAGCAATGTAGGATTTCAATGTCTAATACAATGGTAAGAAAGTATTAGAAAGGTTTTGACCTAATAAAGATTGCAACCCTAACCTTGTAGATTTCATATTACTCTTCAGTTCCTTTCTTTGCTTGGCTTTTCTCCCTTGTAGTGCTGACAGCTTGTTCACCCCTCAAGATCTATCTCCTTGAGTTATTCTACTTGTTATTCCAATGCACTCTATGGTCACTTGATCAACTCAGAGTCTTGATGCTCTATACTTACTCCTCACTATGTCCTCTTCTTGACACTTCACACTAGCCTTCTCTTGGCTTCTTCGCATGACCACACTTATGACCAACTCCCTTTCAGACACTCTTGATCTTTGACCTATAACTCCTTATAAAGAAGTTTTGTTCTTCATTTCTCACTCAAATCTTGATTTGATCTGAGAAAATGATATTGTTTTCCCTCCAAATTGCTTCTTCTAGGAACTTCATGATAAGTCCACCAGCATTCACCTTGAATTGGTTTGCATGGTTTACATAAAATTCTGTGACATCTACTCATCATCCTTATCATCCAACTAATTCTCAAAATTCAATGTAACAAAATTATCATTACTAATCTGGCAAATCTTTTGACTTAACAAATAATGCAACAACTCAACATCATTGGTTTATTGATGCTCGGCACTTGAAGAAATTTGCTTAGCATCCATTACCTTTTTTTAAAAAAAATGCTTAGCACCTGAAGTCTTTTCTTGAGTTACTCAGCACCTGAACATTCTTATGTTACTTGGCACCTAAAGGATTGCTCGGCACACACTGAAGTTGAACTTGCTCGGCTTCAACTACGAATTCACTCGGCTCTAACTAGCTTGCTCGACTCTCTCAAAAGACTTAGTTAAACTTTACATCTTTGATGTGTCTTAGTGTGTCCATTCTCTGTGTCTTAGAGTATGTCATCAATACACTATTTCATCAATGGCTTAGCTGATCCTTATACTTCTTTACAACATCATAACTTTAACCTTTCTCTAGGTGCTCTAGTTACATCTTATTGATTGTCTCCTCCCTGTCAATCAACCAATTGATAGTACTTGGATCACTTAAGAAATTGTCATTCCTGCAAGTAGCAAGTTTGACATCAATAAAAAAACAATAATTGAGAACATTCTTTACCAGTTCCATTATTCTTCATTCATGAAACTTTCAATCATTTCCAATAGAGTCAATCTATGCCATGATAGAAACATTCAAACAAAATCCAATTTAGATTGCCATTTTTTTCCCAAAGAAATTATCTGATAGAGTTGAGAAAAGGTGGCAATATAGTCTTAATATAGAAAGAAAAATTAGAGAGACTACATTTGCACAAGTGATTTCAGAATTGGATAGGGAAACAATGGCTAAGGCAATAAAGAAGCACACTTGAAAGTTTGTATCTAAATAAAGGGCATTCAACATACTGCAAAATAATGTTGAGGATGTTGTACAAAAGGCCACTCTTATTTGGAGATCATTATATGGTTTGACAACACCTAAATAAATTATGCATACACCTATTGAGGTAGGTGAGGACAAAGATGAGAAAAAATAAGTCATTGAGGTTGTCCCAACTAACACAGAGATAATTGCACATGAGGAAGGCACTAAAGCACATTTAGATACATAAGCACCAGCTGAGAATAAGAAATAGATAGAATAAAGTGTACTCAATGCACTAGTTTCGAGTGCTAGTCCTCAACATGAGGTGAATACAAAAAGTGATACTATAAAGATTAAGGATGTTTTTGATACTTCAACTCAAAACATCAATCCTCTTACAAAGGAAGACTTGAAGAAGATACTAGTAGAATCTACTATCTAGGATAAACTTTGTGAAAATCATGTACTGGTGAGTTTTGATATGATTGAGAAGGAAGATAAGGCATCTATAAGGGATGAAGTATAGAAACAAGTGATATCTATAGGCCCTCCTCAATTCACCTTGATACAACATGTTGGAAATATATATGATAGGCTAAGTTACCAAGAGGGAAGGGGTGAATCAATAACTAAGAAAACTTAATCCTTTATCTCACCAATTAATTCTTCATGTGAATAATGATCTAATTGCATGGATGAAAATTTGCAATCATAAAAACATTCATAACACTTTGACACACAATATGGTGACCTAGAAACCTTCCAAATAGAAAGTAAAACTAGGGTGGGGATGATACTTTAGTACTATAGTATAAAGTTGGCCTGTTAAGGCTTACAATAATCACTTTTGATGATCTATCTTGTTAGGAGCAATAAGAACTACTAGGTCCACCTTGCAAAAGGATTTACAAACATACAATGAAGTATGTACTCAGCAAAGAGATTTACAAAAGACTGTTAAGTCTACCTTGTGAAAGGATTTAACTGATCCACCTATTAGGATGAAACAATGGTTGATCTTGATCTGCAAGTTGGTTTGCTAAATGAGATTCCTTTGAGTGTAATGATCACCTTGCTATGATTGATAAATCTTTACTACTCTTTATGCTATTGCAGCCTTTGTATTTTGCTCTTTTTCTCTTCTCTGCTTGTTACATATCATATATTTCATATATTTGGATGTGATACAATATATTACATATATACTAATCTAATTTAAAAATCAACAAAGACAACTACAATACAAGTTTACATAAAATACGCAAAGTCGGCCCAACTATAGGAACTTGGGTTCTGAAGACTAGCTTGGTGAGATTGGGATACTTGATATCCACTGTCAATAAATGTAGAAGATCAGTCCATAGTGATCACTTCCAAGTAGTTTGAACTCGGTCTGCACTAGTGACTCGGTGAATACTGTGAAACTTGACATATAAACTAAATCAATTGATTTACACTATATAATTTGGTATAAACTAAATCACTTGGTTAACACTAAGTGACTAGGTCAACATTGGATTCACATCACTATAGCTATGAACTTGGTAATCACTGCACAACTCAGTTTGCACTGAGAAACTCAGTAAACACTAAGAAGCTCAGTTTACACTACTAATTACCAATTTGGTAGAAACTACTTTCCACAAACTAAATATTATTCATTGAACTCGATAGCAATTGTAGAACTCAATAATGCCTAAAATGCTTGGTTCTATTAATTGTACAATAAGATTGATAGATACTATTTGTGTGAATAATTGTGTGTCACTAATAAAAAACTTGACTATGATATCAACGACAACCTACATTACCCCTTATGGCATATCAAAGGAAGGAGACATCAACTTCTACTATCAACACATTGGTACAAAGTACTCCAGTCTCAACCAATATAAAGGAAAATGAAAAAGACAAGGATGAGATAGTTGGAGAGCACAAAGATGAAAAAAAAGAGAATGAAGGAACACAAGTTCAAATAGGTCAAGATGCTACTCTTACACCTAAAACACAAGATCAAGGTGCAACTAAGAGAGTAGAGAAAGAAAAGGATAAGACTAAAGAGAAAGATTTGACTACAAAACCTGATAAGTAACTAGCAATACAAACACTGGTGACTTTGATAGCATATGCTACTCCTCTAAGTCAAGCTCTTCATAGGTCAAGTATAGAAGCTATACCCCTACAATCATCAAGGCTAAGTCAAAGTACATCCAAGGTAGATGAAGTTACATCATTTGTTGATGTGAACTTGGATGAAGTGATTGAATTGCCCAAGTTTGATTTTGCAACCATCACTATTGAATAGATGAGCATACTCTAGGATGGTCTTGCAAAGAAGAAAAACCAAGAACTACTCAAACAAGAGCATAGGTAGAAGCAAGCCTTATTAGATATCAAGGATAATTTTCTTGATGCATTTAACCTACCAACAATAGAAGTAACAAATCCTATCATAGAGTAGTTAACCAACATAGTTGATAAGGTTGATAACACAAACCTAGATTCAAATGTAAAATTACATGAATAGTCTGAAAGGAAGTTTCAAAATAATGTTGATGAAAAGATATCAAGTGCTATTGCACTATCATAGGTTGAGTTAGAAACCAAAATTGATAGTGTGAAGAAGGTACGCGAGAATATCTTCTCTTTGTACAACAAATTATGCAATCCAACACTCTTCACACAAGAAATCAGGAGCCACATACTAATTTTGGAGAGTCATATGTAGTCATCTGGTATTACTTTGCCAAAATCTCTAGACCAGACTAAGAAACATTTCAAGAATCTCCTAAACTCCCAAATTTAGTTAGCAATGTTACATACAGATGAGGCAAACATTAAGGCTAAATTGATCAACATTTAGTCTATTCTGACTCCACATATGGAGATATTGCAAAAAGAACTAGCCTTTGCTAAAACACTCATGAAGAAATATCCACATCTTTCTACTCATGAAGGCTTAGTCCACCTTGCTGTCAAGTTGGCCATCCAAATCAAATTAGTGGAGGTAGCTTGTGATATGAGGCATGTCTATCCACTTATCACATGTCTATTCAGATGTCACCATTCATGGCATTATATAAATATGAGGCACCTCATTTCATGGATTTGTTGCTATCAAATAGTAGAGTTCCCAGTGCTAGAGACCTATTACAAGAGAGCTAGGACATTATGAAGGATCTTAAGGATAATATCACTAAGGCACAAAATCAAAAAAAGAAAAATGCTGATTAGAGAAGAGGACTGAGAAAACTTTTGAGGTAGGTGATATGTTATATTTGATGTTGCAGCCTTACTGCCAATCCACTCTCAAGAAGAGTGGTGTCAAAAAACTTAAGCCATTTTATTATGGGCCTTTTAGGGTGATCAAGAGAGTTGGAGAGGTGGTTTATGAGTTAATTTTCCAATAGAGAGAAGAGTCCATAATATTTTTTATGTGTCACATCTCAAAAAGGCATTAGGACACCAAATTTTTCCTTCTGCTCTACTTCCATCCTTGGATGATGAGGGGAAATTGGTTTTAGTACCAAAGGCTATCATTGAGTTTAGGAAGAGGAATTTGAGGAGACATACTATCAAGGAGTACTTGGTGAAGTGGAATGACTAGCCAGTAGAGGATACCACTTGGGAGAGTAAAGAAATTTTGTAGCATCCAGAGTTGAGATTGCTTGGGGACAATCAAATTCAAGAGGTGCAGATTGTAATGTCCCCATCTTTTTAGCATCTCAGTAGAGTTCTTAGCCTTACATTATTTGAAGGCTAAGTGGAGAAATAAGGAGAAATTAATGAAATTAATTTCTTATAAAGTCATTAAATAAATTTAAATTAAAAAGTAACTTTATGTTTAATTAATTTAATTTTCTAGAAGCACAACTAATTATTGTATTAGAAAGGGGGAAGCTTCTAGAGAGTGTAATTAATTAATACTCTATTTACCTCTAGAAGGGTGAAGGAAAATAAAAAATAAAGACAAGAGCTTCATTATTAAGCATTTGATTATTGTTGAATGCATTTGATATGAACTTGGGAGAAGAAACAAAGGGTTCCTAATTTTAGTTAGCCATTACAAAGTGTCAATTATTCAGTGTTGCAACCATTTGAGGTAGTGAAATATACACTAAATTTGGCATTCGGGACAGCTTCATTATGGAGTTCTATTTAAGCTTAAATTGAAAAATACATTTATTTTTGGCTGCTATAGTACATGTGAATAGTATTACGCTATAGTATTTATGCTTGATTTTGATTGCAACTTTCATCTCCATCCTTGGGCATCACTATTATCAGGTTCCTCTTGCAACTATTACTAGTTAGCATTGTAATTTTAGGTATATAATTTTGTTGTTGTAAGTGATAATTTAGAATCAAAGTTTGGCATTGTTGTAGTCATTATTGTAAGCCCATTCGTCTTGGCAAACTCAAAGAAACATTATACATGAGAATGAATTCAATAAAGGAGATATATGTTGCATACCATTTGTTTGACAAAATGTCCATCTAATATCATATATGATTAGCATAATAGTTGTATGCCAATTATTTTTCAAAATATTAGCTAGTTGTAAGTATGAATTCCATATCTAATTTTCATGTATATGCATTAAAAAAATACCAAAAAGAATTGCAATTGCATATTTGTTCATTGTAAGAGGCATTGTAATATCATTTGTGAACATTCTAAATTTCTTAGCATCATTCAAACTATATCAAACAAACTAAAACACAAAAAAATTATAAAAGAGAAAGGAAACATACAAGTGTTTGACAATATTCTTTGAGCTAAAATCAGTCAGTTTGTGCAAGGGATATTATATTGGTATCAGAGCTAAAGCTTTCCATCCTGAGGGTTTAGCAATCACATGCAACCACTTGGGGTTGGCTCTCACAAATTTTACACTCACAGACAAGGTTTTCATGATAGGGAACAAGATTTTGACAAGCAACCAAACACCATGGGTGATAGGCAAGAGCATAGCCCACTAAGAGACAATAGGAATGAGGATTAGGACACAAGGGAATTTTGTAGAGAAATAATTATAGGAAAAGAGTGGATGTCTTGGGATTTATAGGCACACACCAACATGGTTGAGTGCATGAACCCACAAGACAAATGGAATAAGGAACAATGGGATAACATGAGTGCAATCGGATCACCTAGAGCTCATAGAAATTTTTCTAGGATAGCGAACAGGACCACACGTCCTACCTTTGATAGAGAGGAACCAGTATAGGAGCCAGTAGAGGAAGCTGAGGATGGGACATTTATAGATAACCTTATTGCTGCTACTAATGAATGAGAATTATTGGCATAATAGGTATGGAAGAGAATGACTTTTGAGAGGTTTGTGAACTAAAGAGGAGAAGACTACCATGTAGTCAGATAGAATAGGAGACGTCATGGAGAGGATAATTAATTAAAGCAGGCTATAGGGAAACTTTCCTTGACTACATTTGATGGGAGTAGCAAAATGACAATGCAAGCTTGGATTCACAAGCTTGATACCTTTTTAGAATTGTTACACTAGAAAAGATTACTGGAATCAATCATAAATTTTTGGATGATCTCACTCAAGCTCTAAGATAATATCCATCTGTGTTGCAAGCTTGGACCTAACAATCTTTATACCAAATAAAAATCTTTGTCAATTATTCTAAGTCCTACTCAAAATGGTTTTTATTTAGAAGCGCTATACTTATCTAAGATTTACTAAAATTTTGTTGATCAATAGTTCCCAAATAGAAAGTAGGAACCCTGCCCTTACATGTCAATTTAGTGCGATCTCAATTGACATATTATGAATTTGTTCACTTTAGAATTGAGTCTTTGGTTTCCTATACTTAATAGAGTATGCTTAAATTAGATTTTGATTCCCAATTCAACCCTTCTCAAGTGATTTAAATCATCAAAAACTACTCAGTTTTGCTCCCAAGATTAGTATAAAGCATGATAGTCTCTTACATTCTGGAATCAATTCCTCTATCATATCTAAACAATTAACCCAAATAAGACAGGACCCTATTTTATTCAACAAATTCATAATGTATATAATTCATCCTTAACAATTCCAACCATGATAAATCATACACCATTCGAAGGAGGCAAAAAAAAAAGTTAATCCCAACAAACTAATAGAGATAATAACATTTATATGTATCTATATAGTCAAGAATTTACAAATAGAGCTGTCTAGATAAGGAAGGGCCCGAGCTTCTATACACTGCTACCAAGCTTGCAAACCACTTTCTGAAATTGTTACCACAATTTTGATATTTATTCATACATTCATAAAATGACCTATATGCATAGCCTAAAATTATCCTACATATATTGCAAAGACTCAAATTAGATAATTAAAATCTATAATTCTATTCCAAAATTAGATTAACATTGGTTAAATTCATATTAATTTCCAAGGGCAAACAAGACCTAACATCATTAGAGAACATCAGAAATAAAGGTAAGGAATGATTCAACACCTAAACAAAACCAACACAGCTGAAAAGGAGGAGACAAAAAACCTAAACTAGAGCTAACCAAATTACATATAGGCCGAAGGAAGGACAAGAGTACCAAAAATGGAAAACCTCCAACTAACATTCAATATCAGCAAAATTTGACATCCAAACAGAACCAACATGCAAGAAACATCCATATAACAATATTCTCCTATTTCTTGTACACCATGATGATTTTCGAAATGTCCTTGGGATTCTCAATTTTGAAATTTGGTGGGAATTCAAAGGCTCTTTTCTCCCTACTAGACTTTTCCATATTCGGGATATAGAACTCTACTGCTTCCAAATTATCAAGCTCCACACCCAGATGAATATAGGACTTAAAGATACAGAGATAGTTCCTTAGCCAAGCCTTGCTATAGTCTTTTAAGATCCCTCTCCACCTAAGAAGAAAATGGATATTAGCTTCCATTTTTGGCCATTCTTTAAAAAATGCAGCATTCTCTTAGATAACTAGAGAGGGGCATCTAGGTACAATGGCCAATTCAAAATTTCCAGGTGGATGCGCCATGTAAATTTCTAGGAGAGGGATTGTAAGTTTCTCATCTATACTCAGAATAGCTTCTTCTAGAACTACACACCAAACTAGATTGAAAACATTAAAGAAAACTATGATCATTGCCCACTTCTCTACTTTGGCTCTGGCCAAACAACCTATAAATGAACCTAAAATATCACTATTGGTTCTCCAAGAGAAATCATAGTTGAAAATACCTTCCCCTAAGACACGACTCACAACAATCTTAGTCATGTCATCCACTAGGTTTAAAAGTCGATTCCATCTTTCTGGTTTCACATTACCTCTAAATGCCATGGTCTGTAGCATGGAATAAATTGATATTGGTTTCCATATTAAGCTTGTTGCTACCTCAGGAAGAAAGAGAAGGGAATATAAATTTGAGTACAAATAGAATACTAGTGATCTTCAAGTGAAGGTTTTTGACATCATTAGTTGATGCCACCTACATGGAGCTGAATGATAATGGAATATGATCATGCCTAGTGTCATGAAATGATGGGTAAAATAGGGAAGTAATAAAGAGGATATAGATGTTTGAGATGAAACTTATAAAAACATAGCCTAGAGGACAATTAGATCTAGTGATAAATAATCTAATAGTAGTAATATTGCTATCATGATTTAACTGTATGATTTTTTAGTCAAACTCATTAACCCATGTTTTGTGAGTAGCGATTCAACATGAATCCATCTCTCATCAAAATAAATGGAACACTTAGGACTCATTAGATCTAGGTGATACTCACAGGGATGAAGCACCGATACTTCTTGGGAGGTCACCCATCTCAGTATTACTCCAACAAGAGCACACTTAATTTTACCTCCCAAGAAGTGACCTCCTAGGAGGTCTTGGTGCTTCACCCCTCTAAGCATCACCTAAATCCAATGAGTGCTAAGTGTTCCATTTATTCTCATGAGAGATGGATTCATGTTGAATCCCTAGTCATGAAACATGAGTCAATGAGTTTGACTCAAAAATAACACAGTTAAATCCTAATAGCAATATTACAATTTGACTTCTTGTGGAAATTATCTCCTACTTATCAATTGATGAGCTTAAGGGGCTTTCTAATGAATGGTTCATAAGGCACAACACTTGGTGAAGGTTTTGCAAATGGGGTTGCAAGCTTTGGGTTTAACCATGGAGGAAACTCTATAGTTAAGCGCACTCAAGTTGGAGCAGTACTGGGATGGATGACCTCCCAAGAAGTCCTAGTGCTTCACCCCTATGAGCATCACCTAGATCCAATGAGTGCTAAGTGTTCCATTTATTCTCATGAGAGATGGATTCATGTTGAAGCACTACTCATGAAACATGGGTCAATGAGTTTGACTAAAAATCACACAATTAAATCCTGATAGAAATATTACAATTTGACTTCTTGTGGAAATTATCTCCTACTTATCAATTGATGAGCTTAAGTGGATTTCTAATGAATGGTTCATAAGGTAAAACACTTGGTGAAGGTTTTTCAAATGGGGTTGCAAGCTTTGGGTTTAACCATGGAGGAAACTCTATAGTTAAGCGCAATTAGGCTAGAGTAGTACTAGGATGGGTGACCTCCTGGGAAGTCCCAGTGATTCACCCCTGTGAGCATCACCTATATCCAATGAGTGCTAATTGTTCTATTTATTCTCATGAGAGATATATTCATGTTGAATCACTACTCATGAAACATGGGTCAATGAGTTTGACTCAAAAATCACACAGTTAAACCTTGATAGCAATATTACAATTTGACTTCTTGTGAAAATTATCTCCTACTTATCAATCTAATAGTATTCAAAAATATGTCTCATATTAATTTGCTAAGTTGCATTCATATTTGAAAGATTTGTTATCTTAACTTTGTTATTTCAAATTAAAAACACCTTTTATATTCTTATTTTAAAAATAATATTTTCAAGTCTATCAATATTTTCAAAAGTCCTTACCATTTTTCTCCATCTTCCCCTATGTTTTCTATGCAGAGTGAATGTTTTCATGTTTTTAAAAGGCTATATATATATATAATTTTTAAGTATTTATATACTGAGATATGAATGTGTACATATATATTTAAAATTTATGGAGATATTATATTTGTTTGTATCCTTATTATCTAAATTGTCCATCAGGGCTAATTTAGGTAAAAGGACTTAAAGATATATTATAAATGTTTAATAAATTCCTATTTAAATTATTAATCATTATAGATTAAAATATTTTCTCCATTAGAACCCTTATTTTCTAGTTGAACTTCTTTTTTGTTACCTTCTTGGAAGATATGAAGAATCTGAATATCTATGAAGCAAACTAGAATATTTAGTACATCTTCCAGTTTTGAGTTTAAGATCTAGTTAGGTGTCTTCCTTTTCCTAATGGCATTTAGGAAAATCTACAAATTTTCTAACCTTCTTGCAGAGCTTCTAGTTCAGCAAGGTTTTTGGTGGTTAGTCCTATGGATTTAGCCCTTTTGGCAATCCACTTGTCAGAATCATTATTAATGATACATCCAATTCCAGCAATACCAAGATTGTGTGTTTTGAGGCTCCATTAAAATTTAATTTGGTCCACCCATTCAGAGGTGGGATCCATCTACATTTGTCCCTAGCCTCTTTATTCTTCTTTTTATAAATAAGTAGAGGATTAATTAGGTTTTTTCAATTATTTTTCATTAATCCATTCCAAAATGAAAATGATCCTTCCTCAATCTAGGTTTTCCTTAGGCGAGCATTTAAAGTTTCAACTATGCATGCCTCAATTTTTTTAATAATCTCATATGTCTTCATATCCTTGTCACAAAATATTCTTTTGTTCCTTTATTCCTATTCTAAGATGCCATCCACAAAAAGAAACCTACCTTTGGCAGATAGGATGAATCTCAATAGAGTTTAAGTGGGATATTCACTTCTTCCCATCTTTGGGAATGAGTGATAGCTTTATATCCATTTTTAACACTATACCTACCATCTTTTGATATTGCCCAAATGAGTTTGTTGTTTCTCTCTAACTACTTTATTTTTCTTTTCTGAATTATTTTTTCATATGCCTTTTTTATTGCTGGTTCCACTTCTATATTCTCTACAAATTTCCATTCCCAACTTGTAATTCTATTAATATTTTTTTTAGTTTTATAATTGTTGACCTGACACCCCCAGAGTTTAACTAATTTCTCTTTGATGCTAGCTGGGATTCCCATGCTATCCACTAAGGGGAAACCATCCAATAATCCTCCCAAAATAGAGCCTCATCACCATTTCCAACATCCCATGTGAGATATTTACAAATAAGGGCTCTTCTTTTCACTATAAAGTTCCAACTTTTGGATCCTTTAGGGAGGGTCCTCATTCTAAACATGGAATAGGGATCATCTGCATTTAGGTATTTTTTATACATAAATTTAGCCCATTCATGTTTCCTTTCTATAAAAAGATGCCTAGTAAGTTTAGCCTCTAATGCTTCATTTTGTCAACTTAAGTTTTTTATACCTAAGCCTCCTAATTCATTTGGCTTACATACATTATCCCATTTTATGAGAGCCAACTTTTTTTTATCATCAAAATCATTCCAAAGGAAGCTTCTAAGTTTTTCCTCAAGCTTCTTAATGATATATTTAGACAAAGGCAAATAGGAAAGAGGGTATGTTGGAAGAGTGGACAACACTGCTTTAATATTGATAACTTTACTAGCTTTTGTAAGCCATTTATCTTTCCAACCTCCTATCCTAGCATCCATTCTATCAAGAATGCTATGCCAAACCTTTTTAGTTTTACAGCCTTTTTCTAACTCTATTCCTAAGTATTTACACAAGAATATAGCTCTTTTATATCCAATAATATACAGATCTATTTTTCAATTTTAGATTTCAAGTTAATGAAAAAAGATTTCAGATTTTATAGCATTCACTCTTTGACCATAAGCTTCCATATACTATTGAATGATAGACTTGATGTTTAAGGCCTCTTTTATTATGCTTTCACTTGGCAGAATGGTATCATCTGCATATTGTTGGTGGGTAATATTGGGGACATTTTTAGTTACACTAATTCCATTTTTTTTCCATCATTATGAGCTCTAGTTATTGCTCTCCCAAAGGCTTCTACCATGATAATGTATAGGAAAGGAGATAGGGAATCTCCTTGTCTTATACCTCTTGATGTGTTAAAGAAGCCTTCATGATTTCCATTAATAAGGACTAAAATTTTAGTTGTTGAGATGCACTGATAGATGAGATTAATCCATTGGTGTGAGAATCCAAAGGCTTCTAAGGTTTTGCATAAAAACCTCCAGTCAACCATGTCATGAGATTTTTGGATATCCAATTTCATGAACATGCTTTCCACTTTTTTCTTGTTGGTTGAGTGTAGTGTTTCTTGGATAATGAGTATTCCATCTAGGATCAATTTTCCATGAACAAAGCCAGTTTGTTCATCTGATATAATCTTGGGAAGAATTAGTTTAACTCAATTTGCTAAAATTTTAGATATGATTTTATAGATGGTGTTGCATAGAGCTATAGGTCTAAAATCCCTTGGGTTTTTAGGATCATCATTTTTAGTTATCAAGGTAAGAAAGGTGTTATTAATTTTAGATAGTAATGATCCACCATTTCTTGATGCTTCAATGGCTTTCCAAAGATCAATACCGATAATGTCCCAACATTTTTAGTAGAAGAAAGCCTAAAATCCATCTAGACCCAGAGATTTGTCAAGATTCATGTTGAATAACACAAATTTGACTTCTTCTAGACATATAGGCTTAATTAATGCTTTATTATCTTGTATAGTAACCACTCTTGAAATAGCTTCAAGTATTTTTGCTTGAGCTATTACATTCGAGCTATCAAAGTTATTGAATATATTATGAAAGTGACTCACAAAAATCTCAACTATTTTGTCAAGGTTTTTAGTGGTAGTACCTAATGAATCCTTGATTTTTATTATTTTTCTTTTGGATCTATTATATAAGATGTTGTTATGAAAAAAAATTTATTATAGTCTCCTTCTTCTAGCCATTTTTCTGTTGATTTTTGTCTTCAAAGGACTTCTTCCTTTGTTAGGATGTTTTCCTACCTAACAAGTAATTCTTTTTCGTAGGTAAAAGTTGACATTATTCATACCCTTTTTAATTGCTTTTGTGTTTAATTCTTTTAAGTTTTCCTTGATGTCTAATTTTTCTTTAAATATATTATTGAATTGTACTTTATTCCACTTAAATATATATTTTCATTAATAATTTTCATCTTTGAAACAAATATATACATTTTAAAACCTTTAAAAGTGCCTTGATTCCACCATTCTCTAATAAGTTCCATAAAGTTTTTGTCTAAAAATGACATTTTTTCACACTCAAAAAGGATTTCTAATAGGTTTATTAGGTTCAGAAAATTCAATTCTAACAGGATAGTGGTCTGAGCCTATTATTGGTAGAGTTGAGGATTGGATATCTAAATTTAATTCACTTAGTTCTCCTCAGAAAAAATCTATCCAATTTTTCAGCTATATAAGAGAAGTCTTTCCTTTTATTATTCCATGTATACTTAACATTATTAAATAGAATATTGATTGGGTTGTTAAGGTCTATCTAATTTTTAAATTCCTTAGATGCTTGGGAAGTTTGCTAGATGCCTCCAGATTTTTCATCTATATTTAATATAGTATTAAAGTCTCCACTTATAAGAATGAGTTCATTACTATGATTATTAATAAATATACTATTTTCTGCCCATAAGAGTTTTTTATCTATGTTATAGATCAGACCGTAAATGTTTATTAAGATGAACTGTAGATTAGTTTTAATGTTTTTGATCTACTATTCGTTCAAGAGTTATTTGATTTTAATATATTTAGAGTAACTTTTCTTAGATTCCAAATCATACCTAAACCTCCTAAGGCTCCTCTAGATTCATGTAGGTTAACATTCCAACTACCTAGTTTCTTTTCTAGCTTAATTCCTTCTTCCTTATTTTGTTTTATTTCTTGTAACATAATAATTTCATATTCAAATTGTTTTAGATTTTGTTTTTGTAAGCATTTCTCACTAGGAGCATTTAAACCCCTAGCATTCTAGGTAGTGATCTTCAAGCTTTCTTGGGAAGGATCTTTCCCTTCCCTCGATTAAGTAACTAACTAATATTTTTCTACTCTTTTGCCTACCCATCAACTTCTGTGAGTTCCTTAAGAGACTTCCTTCATCTTTTAGCTTTCATTCTACCATATTTGGGAGAATTATCCCTTCTTGATTGATCAGTATACCCAACTGCTCTATGTTCTACACATTTAAGGCACTTTCAGATTGCTTTTCTTCTTTTTCATCTTTACCTTTGTTTTCTAGTTCTTGCATTATTTATTCTACAAGGGTTCTCTAATCATCTATATGTCTATAATCTGTTGAAAATGGTATCTTCTGGAAACCACCTACCTCAATACCATCTCCTTGTATTGTTATTGATCTATATTCAGTTCTTTTTAAGGCTTTACTAGTCTTATCTTCATCCTCAATGATTAGCAAATCTCTTTTTAATTCTTCAAAGGTATAGTTGTCTCCACCTAGTTTTAAAACTCGCTGCATTTTCTCTTGCTACAATCCACTGATTTTATCTATATTGTTGAAGTTAAATACTTGGACTAGTTCATTGGTTAATAGTTCCAAATTTTCTTTCTTAGTCTCATTTGAAATTACCATTTCCAAGTCTTCATCCTTTGCCATATCATTATTCAAGAAGTCATGAAAATCTTGTGTTAAAGTTCATTTTATCTTACTTTGATCATTTTCCTTTTCCTTGTACTCATTGAAGTTGTGATCAGGTGATTCTTTTCTTGTGGATGGTGTCTGCCACAACTTGGTGAATAGATTTATTGCCTCTTTATTGAAGACTATGGTTTCCCTCATAGGTTCTTCTTTTTTTTGCTGCAGAGTCTCCATTTTTTCTTTTATATACTTAGCCTTACTTCGTTCTGGAGCTACATCAAAAAATAGAAAGTTATTTTCTATTTCTTCAAGACTACTGATCATGTTACCCAAGGACTTTTTGTCCTGAGATCTAGACTCATTTTCTAACAATTTTTCTTCCCCATTAATTACTTTTGTATTCTTGGCCTTCTTTACTTTCTTTGATCTTTTGTTTAACCTTCAGCTTCTGATGGCAATACTTTGTCACCTTATGTTAGCCATATCTTGATTAGTTTTTTCTTTCTCTATTGATTTCTTTGGGACTTTGATCATCACAAGTAATATGTATTTTCAAATTAGGGCTAGTTCCTTGACATTCCTCCATATTCAACAATTCAATAGTTTCTTTACTATTCTCTGATATTGAAAGCTTTTCCTTTTCTATACTTTGAGGATTTTTTCTTTTTACCTCTTGTATTATCTCTACTACTTTCTTCTAATCTTTCTTGGAGATAGGAGAATAACTACTTCTGATCTCTGTAGTTGGACTTGGTAGTGTTGTCTTATCTACTCTTACTGCACCAATCTCTAATTCTAGAGCTACTTTCCCTACTGTATCATTATTAGGCTTCAAGAAGCCTTTCTCATTTATGGAATTCCTCTGATATTCTCTTTGGTTTCTTACATACATCATAGTGAAGGTATTTTTAAGGTCTAAAGTGTTGGAAATGTTATAAAAGGCTAAGTTACTAAGAGGGAAGGGGTGGATTAGTAACTCTTTAAAACTTGTAACCTTCAACTCTCCAATTAGCATTTAATCCTTCTCATATAATCTAATATAATTTCATGCATAAGAAACTAAAAACACAAAAGCATTCATAACACTTTGACACATATATTTGGTGACCTAGAAACCTTCTAAATAGAAAGTAAAATTGGGGTGGGGATGATACCCACAAGCTTTAGTACTACAGTATAAAGTTGGCCTATTAAGGCTTACATTGATCACTTCTGATGATCTTTCCTATTAGGAGCAATAAGGACTGCTAGGTCCACTTTGTTAAAGGATTTAGAAACATACAATAAAGTAAACACTTGGTAAGGAGATTTACATAAGATTGATAAGTCTAGATTTGACTGATCTAGCTATTAGAATAAAACACTAGCTTACCTCTGATCTGCAACTTGGTTTGTTGAGTGAGATTCCCTTAAGTGTATAGATCACCTTGCTATGATAGATATATATTTTGTTGCTCCTTAAACTATTATAGCCTTTTTAATTTTCTCTTTCCGCTCTCCTCTAATTACATTCGATTACATTGCATTACTTTCACACACTTGGATATAATACAATTCATTAAATATATACCAATCCAATTATTCAATTGCAAAGCTAGCCACAATACAAGTTTACACAAACATTACAAAGTCAACTCAAATGTAGACACTCGAGTTTTGAAGACTAACTCAATGAGGTTCTAATACTTGGCATCCACTGTCAATGCTTGACATCATCATGCACTCAATAGATGTAGAAGCTCGATCCATACTGATCACTTCCAAGTAGTCTTGAACTTAGTCTGCACTAGTGACTCAATGAATACTATGAAACTCGACATATAAATTGAATCACTTGACTCACATTGTGTAACTCAGTTAATGCTTCCACTACAAGCTTAGTATAAACTGAGTCACTTGGTTAACATTGAGTAGCTTGGTTAAAACTGGACTCTCATCACATTAATTGCAAACTCGGTAAGCACTGCATAGCTTAGTTTGCACTAGTAAACTCAACATATACTAAGATACTTGGTTTACAATGTTGATCTTCACAATAGCTGTAACTTCTTGGTACAGACTAAAATTTGTCCAAACGACTCGATAGCAACTATAGAACTTGGTAACAACTCAAATGCTTGGTTAACACTGTTAACTGTACAATAAACTCAATAGATACTTACAATCTAAATAAGTGTATGTCACTAATAATAAACTTGACTGATATGTCAACAATCTCCCCCTTTGGCATTAGTGATAAAAACACTTATCAGTCAAAACTGAATACAAAATTTTTTTTGAATACCTTTATCCATCATGTTGTGATTCTAGCTCGATGGAGTATATTGTTTTGAAATTTTTCAAAATTGATTTTGTAAGATATATTTTTGTATTGTATACTATGCATCTCCTTACTATATAAAATATACACTTGTTGTACATGTACATTCTTCTTTCACATCTTTCTGCCCCATTGTTTTTACAACTTTTTTAAAAATATATTTTAATACATTTTCTCCTTCATAACTTTTTTACATCTTTCTTCATCTATCTCCCCCTTTTTGGCATTAATGCCAAAGATTTATCCTATATATTTATATAGTAATGCCAAAATGAGATAGGAAGTCTAAATATACCTTTAATATTAGTGCCAAATTTTTGTCCCAATTGTCCTACAAGACCTTACATTTGTGTAGTGCAATCTACACTTCTGTTGACAACTCAATCATGTGGTCTACTATGGAGAAATTGTTGTCATGGATGAGGCTTTTTGCATGTGCAATATGCTTTTGTAGTGCATCCATGTTTGGGATTATCATATTTTGAATATCTACCAATGTAGATTTGATTATGGCCTCTTCTCTAAGAAATTCTGCCTAGATATCTATCAAGAATCTAATCTTATTGAAATGAGCTAAGCTTGAGCTTAGGTCAAGCTACAACTGTTAGGCACTCACCTTGAGATCTTCATCAATCTTGGATAATTTTTCCTTTATTTCCTTGGTAAAATTTGAAACATCACACAATTTTCCAAAAAGTAATGATACATTTGTACAAGAAGTTTCCAGAGAGCCCAAAATTGTAGAGAGTTCTACTTGATAAATAGCAATCTATTGAGCAATGTGCTCTAACACTTTACTTTCAAACTTCTTCTTGACTTTCTGTAGTAATTTTTCTTTTCCATCTACATCTTCACTGAACTTCTATATTGCCTCTACCAATTGATACAAAACTAGTTAAGAGGAATCAAATTCTATAACTATAGCCTTTGCTAAAATATTCTTGGCATCCTCAATGATTTTAAATTCTTTGTCTCTTTCCTCTCTTAGACTCTGTTGCTTGGCTTTCTTTTGCAGAAGTTCACCACATGTCTACATTTGATCTAGATTAAGTTTAGATATGTCCCAATTTGGGATCACTATCTCCTCATCAAGGTTTATTTCCTCCTCTTTTCCTTTGCCCAAAAATTTTGTGCTCGATTGAGGCTTGGTCTCAATTGTCCTTGCACTTATTTCTTGCTTACTAGGAATAGAAACAATAGTAGACATAATAGGACTTGCAACAAAAATTGATACTCCACTTATTGTAGAAATACTAGAAATACCTGTAGTAACTAAACTGGATGTATCCAAAATTGTTGTGCCCAAAACTAATGTATCCAACATGGTAGAATAGGGAAGATTCTATAGCTTGGTAGATGAAGTGAAGGTCACTTCAGTCAAAGATGTGCTAAGATGAACTAGTGCAAAGGTTGATTGGATGTTTATGTTGTCATTGGTGGTCACAATCAATCTTTTTGAGGCTGTCTCCATGCTTAATGTTGTCACTATTTTGCTTGGAGAGTGAGGGAGTGAGGCAATAACTACTTTAGCAATCTTAACTAGATCAATTTCCTCATCATCCTACATTCCTTCCTCAGTAGCCCCTTTCTCTTTATACTCTTCATAGTCAACAATAACAAAATGTGTTGTTTCTTCATCATTTCCTTCTTCATCCTTTTCTTGATCATCATCATTATCATCATCATTTACATTGACAAGAAAATCAATCGGTTTATGAAGAAGGTAAAGATTTTTCCATGTATTTTTTGCATTCCTTACAACATGTCAATATCTTTCATGAGTACCAAACAAGTGTTAAATTTTAAAGTTAATTTCTCCTCATTTTTCTTTAGAGATTCCTTAACCTCCTTGTTTGTTATGCTCGGTATAAGCTGCCTCAAGGTTTGCCCATAGATTCCTTTTATAGTTTGCATGGAAAATTCCCATCTTGGGTTAATACTATCCATCAAAATATTAGGAATACAAGAGGTAAGCTAGTTAGGTGAGTATTTCTACTTACCCATTTTGTTCATAACTAGATCTTCATTTTTCTTTTGTTGTTCCTTAGTCATGATTTCATACTTTAGTGCTTTAAAGTTTGTTATACTGGCTGCTACCTGTAGTCCTTTTAGTCTATCTTGGAAGGTGAGTGGAGGTTTGTTGAATATTATATCTCCTTCTTTCTTCCTTAGGGATCTCCTGGTAAACACAGTAGTGGATGGCTTGGCAAGATTGGTAATGATTACCTTGCCCTTCTTCTACATGGATTCCTCTTCATCTGATTCTTCCTCATCCTCTACTTCTTCATCCTCTCCTTTTCCCTTAGTCAACAAAAGATTAGAATTGGTTTTTAACTTGGCAATTCTTCTCTTGCCTTTGTTTATCGCCTAAGGGAGCTTGATCTCTAGTTCTATCCTTGCTTTGGCTTCATCATATGTACCAAAATATGCAGCCTTGGGATCAACTGGCTCATTTACGAGTGCCTCAATTATATCCTTAGCTTCATCAATATTAACCTCATATCCAAGAGGTTTCACCCATGCAATTCTAGGTCTCACTGCTTGAATGTATACCTTATCACTATCTACCATGAAACACACATCATCCTTGTAATCTTCAACTAGTTTCCTTGGAATCCTGAATCTGTTATTCATTTTCTCCTTAAATGCATCAAAGTAGTTATCCATGATACTATTGTAATTCTCTCCCATCTCAGCAATGTACTCATTAATTTGGTAGAGTACGGGCACATCTTTTCTCCATACAATTGAACCTTTTAAAGGAAAGAATTTATAAACATAAAAGAATAAACATGTCAACAAAGAGCCGAACTTACATGAATTGTTCTTTGATGTTCTAATGCTCTCCATGTTCTTGTTTTATTCGTATATCCTTTTACAACAATAAGTGTGTATTTTTTACTTCTGACTTACTAAAAAATTGATTTGTTGCTTTTTAATTGTTGGAGAGGATTTGAATTTTTATATGCAGTACATAAATTTGAAAAGAATATTGTTAAATGGTTTTTTTTTTTTTAAGTTTATATAAATTCTATTTTAATAATTATGAAAAATGTCATTTATTAAAGTATTATTAGCTTATAGCACAAAAAAAATATTTGGAAAAATTTAATTGTACAACTCATTAACTATTATATATTGTACATCAATAACTATTGTGCATCATGTATATCATCACATACATGAAAAATATATATATTCAAAAGTATACATTTATAATAATTAAATGTGTTCCATATGAAGTAGATATATTAAATAGTTATAGACATATGTTTTTAAAATGGCAAGTCATAAGAAATTCATATGCTTTTTATCTCATTAGGCTTTAATTTTAATGATGTTAACTAAATTTTTTAATGTTATACTTTTTTTATAAATAAAATTTTACTTGCCATTCTAATTTTATAATTTTATGTTAATGTGTACTTATGTAATTTTTATATATAACATTATTTTATTATGAGAAAATTTGTTTAATTTAAATAATTTTTAGTAGAAGTTAGAATTATTCTATTTGTATTTTTAAATTTAGCCTGGCTATCAAATGAGATTTCTATAAATAATATTTTTTGAAAATAATATAATAAAATAATTGATCATTACACACTTTATAATAATAACTAAGTTATAATTTAAATTCTCATCACCATAATAATAATAATAATAAATTTAAAATTTAAGATTTATAATTTTTATACATTTAATTCTAATTTGAAAATTAATTTATAAAAGAAATTAGCCATTTAGAATGTTATTATAATGTTTATATGGAA
Organism: Cupressus sempervirens; assembly: GCA_028749045.1. Lineage (NCBI taxonomy): Eukaryota > Viridiplantae > Streptophyta > Pinopsida > Cupressales > Cupressaceae > Cupressus > Cupressus sempervirens. The sequence goes on from CM053785.1 coordinate 311,098,987, forward strand.
TATTATTCTTATTTAAGAAAAATATTTTGCATTTGATTATTCATATATTTATTTTAATAATATTGCTTTCAAATAATAAATTATTATGATTTCATGTAAATCTTCTAACTGTAAGGAATGACTACTTATAATGTCATTTCTAGTAGATATTTGCGCAATGTCCTTATGTAGTTTTGATATTTTTCCAAATTCCTATAATCATTTAACCTTATGGATTTTGAAAATATTTTTTTTCCTAAATTTAAATTTGTTCCATATCTTAGCTTTTGAGGATGTCTGATAGAATTTGTATTCCAAGCTTAGGTCTTAGGTAGGATTATCCAATCATTGGTGCAATTGAATCTACAACTTTGCAACATGTTTTTGTCATAGAATGTGAAAATGTTGGAAGTGCATTGTGCACTGTACTTGGTAGAAAATTCTTGGAAAATAGATATGGGCCAATAGTGTGTGCAAATATTGTCTCTAAATTCCTGACAAGCTATATGGACCTTTTAGAAAATAGTGAAATTGTAAAGAAATTGGCAAATGCATATGTGAAGCCTTCCTTTAAACCTAATGAAGATTATGATGCATACATTCTCGCATATGTGATGGAGATGAGTAATGCACTCATAGGTGGCTTGTTCTCTCTTGAATCCTTAAGCTCATGTGATGTACAGAACTTGCATCTATTATTCCCTGAAAATAACAATAAGTAGTAGGTACAAACCTATTATGGATCATGCATTTCTTGCTCATTATTCCCACTTTTCTAACCTTAGTGCATCAAGAATATCAATTGTTTGCAAAACGATGATATTTTTGCAAATACATGTCTCCTTCTGTACTTCCACCTTATGTACCAACCACATGTTCCACGATGGTGATGTCTACTAGGGAGGATATATAGGAATTTGAAGATTTTTCCAAGAGGATTTGATATGGACGACCATATAATACATATATATAGATAGTAAATAACATATGGAATGAATAAATAAAAATATTTCATATCAACTACAACTAAAACAAGTATGAGCATGTCTAATTTCATGAAATGTGTTAATTTTCAATATGGTTATGATAATATATACATTGTAAATCAATTAAACCAATTTTATTAATTGTAATTATGTATCAACACGCTTTATGATTGTTTGGATGCAAATTATGTAATTTAAATGAGAAATTTATATTCACTTTTATTTTCAAATTATATTGTATAGAAGATTACGTAACTAAAACTTGGATACAAGATTTAGCATATTTATATTTTTTTTTAACTTTTATGATAAATACAATTTTTTTTGTACAAGAGTTGTAAGGAATCATTATTTTTAATTATCAAATTATTTATTGGTTCCATCTATTATTTTGGGTTCAACTCATAGGTTGTGGAATGCTGATCTAGAATTAAGAACTTCAAATAACATCCCAAACACAATTTACAAGTATTTGGTACATTTAATTTCTTTTGTGTCAAAAAAAGCAAAAAAAAACTTTTCCTATTTATTTTTAATCTTGAATACATTTTCTACGATGTCTTTGTATTGTGTATAGAGCTATACTAATGTTGGTCTACAGTTGAGAGTCATAAGAAATTAATTGAATTTGAAATCAAGTTATGAACATAGTGGGGAAAATACGAATAAGTCCAAAAATAGTAATAGAATTTAATATAGGTTTCTCTATTCCTCTTATGCCATGATATAGTAGTGTTAGAAGTAACTAGTGTATCTAAATTCATCCCCCCTATATGAATAAATTATCTAACATGTGATGTCCTATGTTGGACTTCCAATCATAGTTAAAACTAAAGATGCATCACAAGTGTTGGAGACACAGTCAAGAAATATTTTCAAAGCTTTTTGTTTTATGAATTTGGTATGACATTGTTCATATGTTTTACGACATTATTAATATATTTTATCATAGTTTGAAAACTTGTTTTACATGTATTTTCCAACTCTAAATAAATTTACAAAAAATCACACTCTTTGAAGAATATGGGAAATGAATATGCAAAGGAACGGTCATACCCTTCTTAGCTATTGGTGTATAAATAAAAAATTACAAATGTCAATTAGCAGACTTGTGATCATTTTCATGGCCTTTTTTTTTACAATATGTTATAAGATGTGGAGCCAAACCTTGGTTACAAATGTCAAAGACAAAAAAATATGATAACACATCTACATTCACTAGTCTATACATCTTGTCTGTATATGATATGTTTACATACATAATCTTTTTCAAGGTATATATTGAAGGTTGCGAACAAGATTCTTTTGAGTCACATGACAACATTGACCATGTGATTCACATTGGTTTCTAAATCCTTTAAAAAGTGTCCACATAATGCGACATGATATTATGAAGTTTCATGATGTCACTTTTTGTACAGATGTGGAAGCCAACATAGAAATGTTTTGAAAAATGATGCTAGTAACCTACATTTCTCTTTTTCTTATGTCTTCAATCATTTTATGATATTGCACATCAATTTACATGAATACCTTACTTTGAAGGTTTAATCAAAATGAAGACATACAAAACTCAAAGTCATCAATATAATATTTAAATACGTATGATGTAGGATGACATTGCTTAACAACCATAAAAGTGATATTGCAATTTGAAGTTGGCATAAAAACACAATTGTGATCATTGGAAGTGGTTGTCTAATTGTGTGATGGCAAAATAGTTTTACTCGAATTAATAATGCATCTCGAGATTTGCATTCTCTTGGTTCTTTATTATATAGTGAATCAAACATCTAATTTTATATTGTTGTTGGGTTGTAATGTATCTTTGTACATAATTGATTCAGTTATGTAGTCCATTTAAAATGAGGTAAACTAGGTTACGAAGGAAATAATGAATACTTCAAGACTACATATTCTTATATAAAATACATTCAATACCTATATTACTTTGTTGATCTTAATTTCTTTATCTATTAAATCATCGGTCTATAATTTGTAGTTGCTTATAACTTAATTATCACTACTCTCTTAAGTGTTTGTATTGGTTGACTGATTTGATTTGAAGAATGAGTAATAATTTTCATGAATCATCATGCAAAGTGTGCAATGAACACAATTGCAATTATGATGTAGAATATATATTTTTCAAATAAACCAGACGAATAATTAATCTACAAATAATATAAAGGTGTGAGAAGATGTCCATGGGGCCACTTTGCTACAAAAATAAGAGACCCTAGAACAAAACATAGATGTTGGTTGGGGACATTTGTAACTATTGAAGAAGTTTCTCTTTCATAAAAGATGCATTTCTAATGTTTGAAAGCAAAGAAACTTCTTTCTCAAGGTCTGATAGTTTCCAAGCAAACAACTTTTCACATAAAATGAAAAAAAAATCCAAGAAACAAAATGAGAAAATTAGAACTAGTTAAAGTTTAGTCCAAGTCCATCATGTATTACACAACTAGACCATGGCAATTTAAACTTACCAAATTTCCCCTTTAAAGAGACTAATGTTCCTAAGTCTATTTTAAAAGATGATGATAAATATTTAAAGTCAAACTCCTCTTCCACTACACCAAATAGCCTTCTTAGCCAATGCATATCTACTCAAATCGATATTGTCACTGATAATAAACAACATGATAATAACAATGAATTTGAATCAAATTCTCCTACACCAGATAATACATTTAGATGCCCTAGTCTATTAGACAATGTTTTAGAAAGATACTTACCAGAGCAACACCTAAAAAATTTGAAAAATGACAAATGCAAAGAGAATAGTTGTGTTGGTTCATTTGCAATTGTTCAAAGTAAACAAAATTATTATGACAAATGCATTTTTTCAAAGACTAACCATATTTTGTCAAATATAGGCATATTGAAGCATTCATCTAGCTCTCAACAAGTACAACTTTGTAGTCGTATGTCTCATATGAAATTTTAGATGATGATGTTTGCAATTTTTTTAAAAATATTGTCATTAATTAAACTAACAAATTATAATGAAAACTAATATTCTATTATCTTTGCACTTACCCATAGGAAAAAGAGAAAAAAATGAAGGTCTTCCACATTCATGTCCCTCTCCCAGAATGATAGAAATCACAAATACAATTATTTTTGCAATTAATAGTTAATAGAAAAGGAAGCATTTTATAATACAGTCAAAAGTTGATGGTGCACCTCTACCTACCAAAAATTGCAAAAATAAAGAAGACATGTCTATGAAAGGTCAAATTTTATGTAGAAAAGTGTTAGAAAAATGTAAGAAATGCCAACTACTTCTTAATGAGGTTTTTCATTTGAAAAGAAAACTTCTAGAGGTTGAGCAAAGAGTCAATGTCATTGAAAACTAAATGTCTAGATTGATGTGTACAACTAACTAGTGAAAGATAAAGCATTTGTAAACATGTCATAATCTTTATGTAGACTCTGTTAAAAAAAATTTCTATATGCAACCATTAGCTCTCATTTTTTGTTGCATTTATATCATTTATTTGAGTTGAATTACTCAAAGCTTGTTGTCATTTGTATAGGATTAAATTATATTTACAAAGAACATTGTAGAGGTTTCTATTTCCAATTATAGTAATTGATCTCCTCAATTAAGCACTTGAAATAATGATCACAAGGCATGTACATTTTTAGTATATTCACCTCAAACAACTTCCGCCAATGTCACAGTCTACACGCAATGACAAAGAAAGTGGATAGTGAAATGTACATCTTTGAATTAGTCATAAGTCCAGTTCAATGAACACCTATGAAACATTTATTTACAACTATTTGTACAACTCTTGCATATTTATTTCGTAACTTAGTTTTTGAAAAAAAAATCTAAGGCAACATATCTTGTTGAATTTGATTTAAAATTCCATAGAAATTTATATAACCTTATAGCTCATGTGATTGTACTCTTTTAAATTCCAATAAAAACTCATGCCATCTTAGAATTATCTAGAATATCGAGTCCAATTCTTCAAGTTGAGCATCTGTATTTAGATTAAGGAAAAAATTCATCCAACAAAAGTATTATATGTAATACAAATTGGTTGGATCTAAATAAAAAACTAATATCATATTTAATTCTTATTAATGCAAGGTGCAACAAAATTGGAACTCATTAGTATTCCTTAGTTTTCCATCTACTCTATCTACATTGATGCAATTAAAATATCCAACTCAAATATCTATAAAATCAATTAGAAACGATAGAAAAGAAATAGTTGCAATACATCAAATCACCAAGTGTAACAATCAAACTAAAAAATACTCTAATAAACTATATCTAGAAATTGGCAACCCCCATCTCAAAAAGTAATGGAAGTGAACCCAAAAAAATGAAAATCTTGTCTATAAGCATGTGACTTTGACAAAACGTTTGAAGGGAATGGATTGTATAGGGTGAATGACTTCAAATACAATGTTGGTGATTGTTTATTTGATACATTTGAATACTTACTCAAATTCCAGTATACATCAATTAAAATTCGTAATAGAATTATAGATTTCTTCATTACTTGCCTCCAAAATGGTGATGAAGAAGCTAAAAATGCATATAACCATGAAATGCATCCAAAATTTTTTAAAGAGGTTCACAATGTACAAGAGACTACTACTTATTTACGAAGAATGCACCTATCTACAAAGCAAAGGAACAAACTTGTAGAAAAGGCTTTATGGCAAGATATATTCTGTTAGAGTAATTAGATATTTCTTAATTAACTCTAGTTTGCTTAAGCTAAACTTTAGACATCTAATAACTAATTCTTTTATTAATTATTATTATGCAACCTAGGTTAGACCTTTTTAGGGTTTTGATCTCCTTTATAAGGATGATCTCTCTTACTAATTATTAACCAATTTACTTTTGATAATAGAAATCTCTTTTTTTCTCATCAAGAATGTCTCATGTATGGATCTAACAATTTTAGCCTCCATAGGTTTGTGCTTCTCTCTTCTGTGATAGGTGTTGCATGCATGTGATTCTTGGGAGTTGTGGAGTTGATCTTTCATCAACTTCAACATGGTATCAAAGCTCCAGATCTTCATGCCCATGTTCTGTTCTTGAGAGTTTTGGCATTAGTTTTCATATTGAGCTTTCAAAGATTTTTTTAATTAGATCTAGGGGTAACTAACTTTTGAGGCAGTTTGAACAAAAATAGACATCACTATTGAGCTCAAAGCACTCAAAAACCCCCATTTCCATATAAAATACATCCAGTTTGGATGTTGTTGAGGCAAAAAATTGTACCCAGGTCATTTTGACTTGGGCACATAAACCAAAGTGAGACTTCATATGTGATGGCTCCGCAGTCACCTAGTTCTCTATGAACACACTTGGTCTATAGGTTCTTTTTAGAACTTATGCCCACTTTTTAATGCAAACTTTTTCATTGGGTAGTCTTATTGCTTGGTGGAGGAAAATTGTATTTTGGAGAATGCATTATTTTTTAGTGAAAAAATATATTTGTTGGCTCCTCCAGTTTTGAAAGATATGTCATGGCAATTTCTATTATGCATTTGTTTTGAAGACTAGGCATGCACAAATTGAGCCCACATGGGACATGTGATTTTGGGACCACCTCCAGTGTCACATGACTTACAACTCCTATGCACCATCTTTCCTAGCTCTTGCACAACATTTTGCAACCTCCATGTGGAACCTTTGTAATGTACTATCTTAGCTTTTTTGGGAGGCGGTTTGATCTGTTCACACAGGCTTCCCTAAAATTTTCAGCAAGTTGGGCCTTATGTTTTGGTGGCTTCATGATTTTGGACATTTTCTTTGGCAATGAAGGTGATGTGGCATGTATTGGACGATGTTGGAGAACAGGCCCATGTTGTTTTGGCCACCACACTTTTGTTAAAAGCTTGGTCCATGCCATTTTCTTGGAGACCTTTCTGGTGATGAATGGGTGATCACTTCTTTCTCAACATGGCTCTCCAACACATGCTTCGCACACATGACCCTCCCCTTGGTGATTCATGGTCTCCAATGATTAACATTTTTTGGGATTTTTTATTTGGTGTTTTTTATGTTCATATTGGAGGTATCACTTGTGCAAGATTATATGCTGAGACCACAAGTTTTGGCCTTGGGCCCACTGTAGTTCATGAATTGTGCCTAGGAACATGTCAAAATTTGGGTGCAAATTTTGGGTTGGTTGTACAATCATATTGTAAAGTGAATTTGATTATTGGCCATATCAAATTGTAAGACATTGTTATTTCTATTTTCTAGAGTCAAAAATACCTTTTTGGGAACAAACACATAATTTCCCAAAATCAATCTGCTTTGCCTATTCATTTGAATATCCACTTTCGAGCCCCTATCCACCCCAACACCTCTACACATGGATTACACTTCACCTCTGATTTGGAGCCTTATTTGACCACACTTATAAGTGGTGTCCCCGCACCATTTGCCAATCTAATGTGGATCTGCCAACAATTGTGTCATGTCCTAGACAGTTTCATCTTAAAATGTTATGATGATTTTATGTGAATAGACTTTTTAGGCCCTTTGATTGGCAATTATGGGCTTTTATGGTTTTTTTCTCATCCATTTTGGACTGCGTTTTCTTTCTTTGTGTTGGCAGGTTCAATATTCATAATGTGTTTGTTTCAGAGTTTACCAACACATTTTTGGGATGTCTTGATGATGGCAAGATTTGGTGTTTATTTCAAAACACGTGCCTTTAACCTTTGCATTATGGTTTAAGTTTCTTAGCCTGTGTGGCATTATTTTTTTCCACCCTTTTGCATGTAGGTTCAGATTTTGACACATTCCTTATTATTCTTTTGACCATCAATTTCTTATTTTGACACGGGCCCTTTTCCTGACACATGTTTTCAGCCATTGAATTCTTTTCTAGCTGGGATCATTTTTTAGGTTTTTTTTTGCTTTGAGAGTATTTGACCATCAAATTTGGGCTCGTCCTTTTCTGACATCAACACTATGTCATTACTACATCATCAACGTGTTTTCCCTTCAAGCTCTATTTGGACCTAACTTCACATGTTTTCTCATATCTCAGGCATATGGACTTTGTTTTCTAAAAATAAGATATCATTGGAAAGATGGTTCCAAACCGTCATAGTGGTATAGGTGATTTCCAGTTTTGGTGCATTTTTATGGCTTTTTATTGTATCAAATTTAGGATTTCCTTTTTGCACTCTAGGAGACATATCTTGAGCATCTAATATCTGATTTTTGGCCATGTCCAATTGTAAGACCTTGCAAGTATGTTATTTCCTCTCAAGTTATTGCATTTTTAGTGAAACTAGGTTTTTAGGACAACATTTTGGTGCACACAACAAAAATGGGCCTCTAACTACAATTTCCTTGGTTGGAATTTCATGGCCACTTTGGAAATGGTAGTTAGTAGGGTCTTTTTGAAGATTCTAGGGTTGCAAAACTAGAGGAGATTTTTTATGGTTTTTCCAATCAAGCCCTAGGTCAAGTATGATGAAGGATTTGACCTCTTGTACTGTGTTGATTTTTGAATGGCATGAGTTTGGGAGTTGGTGAAGGGCTAAGAGTTTGGATCTAAGTTATTTTAATGTTTCCAATCATTCCTAAGTATTTATTTTATTTTCATGACCCCATTTCCTACTAGTTGCTTTGTAAACCAAGCCTAACTTGATCACTTAGGTCTGTGTTGCTTTGTGAAGGAAAGGGAATGTTGAAGCGGGGCTAGAACTTGGTTCTTTGGGGTTTGAAGTAACTTTGAAAAGGGTATTAAAATATCTAATTTTTTTGGGTCTTGTTTGAAACTTTGTGAAGCCAGATCCAAAAAGCCATTTTAGGAGGGTTAAAAGGGGATCACAGGGCTACTAGGCCAAATCGAGGTTTGAGGCTTTGTGCAAGTGTATGATTCAAACTAATGGTGTAGTCTATGGTAAATAGGTTCCCTAATACCATTTAATATCTTGGAACCCTTGGGAAAAACTTCTAGGGTGTTTTCCTAGTATTGACCTAGTTGTGGGAGATTGGTGCAAAACTCATAAAGTGGGCAAGTTTGGTTCTTTGTCTTTTGATTATTGGTGAAGTTGGAGAGAATGTTTCTTTGATCCATTAGAGGATTTTAGTGTGCTAAAACCTTTTAATAAGGTTAAATATTTGATAGCTAGTTGGTTGATTTCAAGAGTGAGAAGCCCATTTGAAGATTCTTAGTTGTGCTCTCTACATCAAATAACTTCTTTGATACTTAAGTTGGACCAATGAGATTTTTATGGTAGGCTTATGAATCTAAAATGAGCCTTCATGTAGAAAATGAGAACATTTTGAGCTTGTATGAAAAACTTACTAAAAATAGTAAGCTCCCAGAAATAGCAACCCCCATGTCTACTAGTCCTTATTAAAATAGGAAAGACTGAAAAGAAAATATTTTTGGATGATACAAGATTTCCCTCACACCTAGGATGCTCCTGCAACAAACACCTAAGGTAATTTGAGAAGTGACTCCATCACATCTCAAGTGTTCAGAGGAAAACCAAGACAATTAACCTCCTCCCTTACTAGCCATGATGAATCCTCTACTAGCCTTCCTTTCCATTTGACCAAGTATTCCTCATAAGTTTTTTTCCTTGCACTATTTCCAACATGACTATCTGGTATCTCCTCAATCTTCTTTGTAGCCAAACTAGCTGCTAGAATACTCCATTGCACTTTTATAACTTCATCTCCATCACCTCCTGCATAATAGTCTATCAAATCTAAAATGTTAAATACTAGTGAAATATTCAATGTAGTAGGTAATTCCATTTCATAAGCATTTCCAAAATCATGCCTTTTCACTATCTTGCATGGTCCAAACTTCTTCATCTTTAGCTTATTATATGTACCCACTAAAAAATTCTCCTTTCTCAAATGAACCATGACTTCATCTCCAATCTAAAATTCCTATACCTCCTTCTCACATTTGTATTCATCTTTATAATGTTTTTCCTCACCTCCTCATGGATGTTCTTCAAATTTTCAACAAATTCTTCTCCTTTAGCACTACTTATCTCTCCTTTATCCAATTACGACAATTCAAAAGCATTATGGGACTACTCCCATATACAATCTAGAATGGTGATATACTAGTACTCCTATTGACATAATTATTATATGAAAATTATGTTTTTGGTAAAATTAGATCCCACCCTTTTGGTTTGTCTCTAACCAAACATCTCAGTAAATTTTCCAAACTCTTATTCACCACTTGTGTTTGTCCATCAGTCTGTGGATGATATAATGAACTGAACTTCAAATATGTCTTCAACTTCTTCCATAATGTATGCCAAAAATACCCAAAAAAATTGGTATCTTGATCTAAATTTATACTCTTTAGTAGACCATGTAGTCTCACCACTTCTCTAAAAAACAACTTTACCACATGAACAACATCACTAGTCTTCTTGCAAGGAAAAAAAAATGTGTCATTTTTGAAAACCTGTCAACCACCACAAATATAGAATCATGCCCTTGTTGAGTCCTTGGTAATTTGAGAACAAAATTCATGTCAACATCCTCCCATGGCTTCTCTAGTAAGGGTAATAGTTGATACTGGTGTAGGAGCACATCTGAAATAGGAAGTCTAGTGGCGATAGGAAGGTGGCATGTAGTATTACTAATGTAGAATTTTATTGTGATAGGAAGTCAGGTGGCGACAAGAAGATAGCATATAAAATTATTAATGTAGAAATTTACTGTGGAAGGAAGTCTAATGGTGACAGGAAGGCAACATTCAATATCAGTAAAATGCAGAAGTTTTGCTACATGAAGTCTTACAACGACAGGAAGTATGACAGCATATTAAAATGCAAATGTTTATTATAAGATTTAAATGATTTCCACTTTTCATTGTAACTGATGGAATATGGAGAGTCATTCATTTTTAACTACCCATGAACAATATATAATGGGATGGAGTTTTCAAAAAAGAGGAAAACCAAAGAATTTTAAAAAAATGTAGTCTTATTAGTTTTCTTTGGTTGTAGACAACCATTTCTTTTATGTAATTTTGTTTAGTTTTCAATAAAGATTTTCATAGTTGAGTTTTAGATTTTCTTCTTCTATTTCTTAGTGTTGTCCTTCTAATAGATAAAGGTATAATCTTTGAGTGATTCAATCATGCATGGAAAGATTGCAGAATATGTATTGATCTTTATTTGTGGGTTTTCAGTTCAGAGTTTCTTATATTGAAGTTCATATAATAATAGATTTGCTACAAAAAAAATTCATCTTCCTGTCATTTTCAAACATAGCTATGTTATTGTAGATTTTCAGAAATAATATATGTTTATTTTGAGTTTTCCTCTATTCTAAATTTTTATGACAGAGAAATGAAGTAAAAGGTGCAGAATTTGATTGAAGAGCTCATTATAAATTTTATTATGGTGTAGAGAAAATCCATTGTTGAATCCCTTGAGTGTTTAATTCCTTGAGGAGAGTTCTAGTGTTGATCCCTCTGCATCAAATTTTGGTATCAAAGCTCAATAAAAGATTTAGGAAGTGGAAGAGTTTTATGATTTGATTTTTGTTAGTGGAGCTTTTATTGGTTGCAAATGTTTTTTTCACTCACTGCAAGAGGTGGACATGGAGGTCTACCATGAGGGCCTTAGAAGGAGGTCCAGGTTGTTTTCCAAAAGTCTTAGGGAGAGAAGCATGAAAGGAACTTCCAGATGAGACACAAAAGTTGTTTATGTGTGTGTGAGATGCAGCACTGGAGGAGTAGACTTTGTTTGGAGGTAGAAATATAGATTTTAGTGATGAGAATCTTAGTTAGAAGAAATGGTCCAATAGAGACATCAAAGAAAGTGAATAGGAAGAGAAAAAGATTAAGGTTTTTTTGTAGGTTTCAGTCAAGCACATTTTCATAAGACATGGAAACTTCTCAAATTTGGGAGTATGGTGCAGGAGCACATCTGTGACAAGAAATCTAGTGGCCATGAGAAGATGGCATGCAGTATTACTAATGCATAATTTTATTGCAATAGGAAGTCAAGTGGTGATAGGAAGATAGCATATAAAATTATTAATGCAAAAATTTATTGTGGAAGGAATTCTGGTGGTGACAAGAAGGCAACATACAATATCAGCAAAATGTAGAAGTTTTTCTACATGAATTCTGACAGTGACAAGAAATATGACAACATATTAAAATGCAAACATTTATTATAAGATTTAAATGATTCCTACTTGTCATTGTAACTGATGGAATATGAAGAGTCATTCATTTTTAACTACCCATGAATAATATATAATGGGTTGGAGTTTTCAAAAAGGAGGACAACTAAAGAATTTTTTAAAATGTAGTCTTATTAGTTTTCTTTGGTTGTAGATAGCCATTTATTTTATGTAGTTTTGTTTAGTTTTTAATAAAGATTTTCATAGTTGAGTTTCATATCTTCTTCTTCTATTTATTAGTGTTGTCCTTGTAATGGATAAAGGTTTAAAGTTTGAGTGATTCAATCATGTATGGAAATATTTTAGAATATGTATTGATCTTTATTTGTGGGTTTTTAGTTTAGAGTTTCTTATATTGAAGTTCATATAATAATAGATTTGCTATAGAAATTTTTCATTTTCTTGTCATTTTTAGACAGAAATATGTTACTGTAGATTTGCAAAAATAATATATGTTTATTTTGAGTTTTTCTCTATTCTGAATTTTTATGATAGAGAAATGAAGTAAAAGGTGCAAAATTTGATTAAAGAGCTCATTATAAATTTTATTATGACGGAGAGAAAATCCACTGTTGAATCCCTTGAGTGTTTAATTCCTTAAGGAGAGTTCTAGTGTTGATCCCTCTGCATCAGATACAACCCTATATTCTACTTCACTCCTTTTGCCATCTGACATACTCTATAACTTTGTACAAACTTCTTTACATCTTGTTGCAACTATGGCTAGTAATAATTCTTAGCAACCAAAGCTATGGTTTTATCTTTGCCAAAATGTCTAGCCAATCCTCCACTATGCTTCTACTTGATGAGATTATCTCTCATTGAACTTCTTCGAATGCACAATTGGCTTCCTTTGAACAACATACTAACTTGGATCATGAAATCCAACCGCTTTATCTTGTCAAGTGTAATAATTTTTGTAGAGGCCTTCCACCCTTCACCAAAAACAAGATTGTCTGGATACAAAGTATTGAGTTCCTTGAACCCAAACACCTCTATCTGCATCTATGTTAGCAAAAGTTGTCTTCTACTAAGAGCATCTGCAACTTTGTTAGACTTTTCCTCTCCTGTATTTCAAAACAATTGTATAACTCTGCAAAAACTCAACCCACTTCAAATTCCTTTAGTTTAATTTTCCTTTACTATTCAAATATTGCAAAGCTTGATGATCAGTATACAAAATAAACTCCTTAGGAAGAAGATAGTGTCTTCACTTCTTCAATTCTTGAATTATAGCATAAAATTCCTGATCATAAACAAAATATTTTTCTTTTGTCGATCATTCAACTTCTCACTAAAATAAGCAACATGTCTACCTTGTTGGCTCAAAATAGCTCCTATTGCAATACCACTAGCATCACAGTCTACTTGAAACACCTTATTAAAATTAGGTAGTGCTAAAATAAGTTGCTCAGTAACATTTTGTTTCAACAAATTAAAACTCTTATCTGCTCCTGTAGTCCACTTAAACTCTTTTATATCCCCTCTCATTTTTTTAGTCAAGGGTCCACAAATACTGCTAAAACCTCTAATGAACTTTCTCTGAAAACTAGCCAGTCCATGAAAAGATCTTACCTCTATCACAATTCTTGGAGTAGGCCATTCTAGGATAGCTTTCACTTTCTCTGGGTCCATTTTTAGACCTTCTGCTAAGACTAAAAATCCCAAGTACACCAACTTCTTTACAAAACTACACTTCTTTAGGTTTATCAGCAACTTTTCTTCCCTCAACTTATCAACTACCTTGTGAATACGGACCAAATGCTCCTCCATTTTCTTACTAAAGATCAAACTATCATCTAGGAAAATAATGAAAAACTTACCCAGAAACTCCTTTAGTACCTCATTCATGAGCCACATGAAAGTTCTCGATGCATTGGTTAGCCCAAAAGGCATGACTAACCACTTTTACAATCCTTCTTTTGTCTTGAAAGTAGTCTTCCACTCATCACCTCCTCTGATACAAATTTGATGGTACCCACTCTTCATATCTATCTTTGTGAAATACTTAGCCCCAATCAAATAGTCCATAATATCATCCATCCTTGGCAATCGAAATCTATACTTGATTGTGATCTTGTTGATAGAATGAGAATCTATGCACATCCTCCATTCTCCACTCTCTTTTTGTGCTAATACTAGTGGTATAGTACATGGACTCAAACTCTCTCGAATCAACCTTCTGCAATATCTCATGAACTTATTTGTTTAACTCTTTACTTTTTGTTGGTGTCATTCTGTGCATTACCTTTTTTGGAAAATTGGGTCCTAGAACCAAATCCATCTAGTGATTGATCTTTGTCATTGGGGGCAATCCATCAAGTACATTATCTGATACAATATCAGAAAACTCTCCCAACATAGCTGCAACTTTTGCAGGTACCTCCTCTACTTCTTATTTACTATCTTTTGGAATTATAGAAAAACATATATGCTCATGCTTCATACCTCTAAGAAACTATTTTCCATCAACAAAACATATTCTGGCAGTACTATGTACCTTTTCTTCTTTCTCCCTTAGCAGCTTCAACTTATGCTTCACTCCATCCTTAGTCAGAGTGTAGGTTTTTGTTCACCCATCATGTACAACATGCCTATCAAACTACCATGGCCTACCTAGAAACATATGACATATGTCCATAGGTATGATATTACAAAGTACTTCATCCCGGTAGCTTCCAATCTTGAACTTCACTGAGCATTACTCATTGACTATGACCTTTTGGTCATCTTGCACCCAAGCAATATGGTATGGATGCAAACATTTCTGTCTCTTCAGCTTCAACCTTGTGACCATCATTTATGATACTGATTGTTAGTACTTCTTCCATCAATGATCACATCAAAACACTTATCTTCACATCTGCACCTTATGTGAAACAAGCTCCTTCTTTGATCAGGTTCATTCTCACCACTCAGTAAGACTCTTCTATTAACTAGGACTTCTCTTTTAGCATCTTTAGAATGTGAGGATCTAGCACGTTCATCAACATGTACAACTCTAGCCTGGCCTTCTATTCTTTGATTTTTCCTTCCTTGGTGCTAGGAACATTCAAATGCTCTATCCCTTCTTCTCTATAGTGAAAACATTTCCCACGGAAGCCTCCTCTTTCGGATCCTTGTCCTCTACCTCTTCCTCTCTGATCTTTATTGTTCTGATCGTGGAAACAATTGGAATTGTTTCCCCTCTGGTTCTAACTGCTACTTCCATCCTCATCCTAGTTCTTCTAATCATCATTATGGCCTCCACCAAATCTTCCACCATGACCTATTTCATTATTCTTGTTTTCAAACTTCTTGATCAATTTTTCCTCAACTCTTAGGGTAAACTAGTATACCTCCTCAAAATTGTTCATTCAAACTAGACTCAACTCATCTTGAATACTTGGCCTTAACCCATTAACATAATGGGCTACTTTCTCCTTATCAGCTTTTGCATGGCTAGTTCTAATCATAACTTGGTAGAAATCTTCGGTATACTCTTGAACATATTTTCTCATTTGCTTCAAACCTTGCATTTTCTTCAACAGATCAAGCTCATAATCCATAGGAATGAATTGTCACTTCATTTTAGCTATCATTCGATCCCATCTCATCATTCAATCCCATCTAGTGATTTTGTCCTTTTTGTTTCTACTTCATTCCAACTAAACCTCCTATCACCAAATCTTTGCATGTCCCTTCAATTTTACCTTCGCAAACTTGACCTTATCAGTATCCTTAATATCTCCATACTCAAAGTACTCCTTCAATTCATTGATATAATTGATTATCTCCTTTGGGTTAAGATTTCTTGAAAATGTTGGAACTTCAAACTTATGTCATTTTCCAATCTTGGAGATGGCCTTAAAAAGCCTCTCTTACTATGGGTTTAGAACTACCTCTACTTCGACATTTTCTTCTAATTCGTCCTCATCCTTTATTTAATCCCTTATGAGAAGATTTATTCCTCTACACATTTGTTCTTCTAGTGCTTGCATTTATCTTTGGAGGTCTCTAAAACCCTCAGGTGTAACACCTACAACTCTTTTTCCATGCTCTCTTTATGGAGGCATTTTCACACTTTGGTTAAAACCCTAGTGTAAACTACCTCACAATTGGTGATCTATCTATACGCTCAGCCCAAACCACAGTCCTAGTGTGAACTGCCTTACAGTCGGCAATCTATCCACACACTCAAGAACTCTACCTCTAATACCACTTGATGAAGGGTGCTACCCTTAGTACCATAAATCCATATCAAAAACAAAGAAACAACAAAAAATGCAAGAATTCTTATTATCACCAAAAATCCAAAATTACAAAATTTACAAGTACAATATGCCAACCCACATGGGCTTCTTCATTACAGTATTCTACAAGACTAAGCTATGAACTACCTCTTGGAGTTGTCTTAGACAATGTTTGGGTGTTTCTTAAATAAGTAATTTTATGTCACTCTGGAAGGTTCTAGACATTGAAACTCAATACCTAGGGCCAACAGACCCTAACAATACATATAGAGTGGGCCAAATAAATATTTTACAAGTATTTTAAAAATTTTGGGTAGACCATCTTTGGAAGACCATAACTCTTGAACTATTGCTCTGATTGGCTGTTATAACCACTTTTCATAAATGTTAGCTCATGATATATAGGCTCGAAACTACACAAGCACCCTTCTGTCATGTTTTTGGACCTCGTTTGGGCACTCTAAGGCCTCCAACAATGAGCCTGAAGATTTTTCTCCTAAATTTTCACTAAAAATCTGCAATAACTTCTCTGATACTTAAGTTGGAGCAATGAGATTTTTATGGTATGCTTATAACTGTAAAATGAACACTTATGTATAAAATAAGAACATTCTGAGCTCATATGACAAACTTACTAAAAATAGTAAGCTCCCAAAAATAGCAACCCCCTATCTATTAATCCTTATTAGAATAGAAAATATTGGAAAGAAAATATTTTTGGGTGATGCAAGATTGCGCTCACACCCAGAATGGAAAGATTTCCCTCACACCCAGGATGCTCCTACATCATAACCTAACCCTAGAATGGATAATTATGATTAAGTGGAAAAAGATATAATTCTCTTTATAAAGGGATACAAGGCCAAAAGAAAACCAGGTTGAAGAAATTGTGAAGTGCAAAGGAGGTGTTGCTTCATAAGGTGGTCAAAGGGATGAATCTACAATTTTCATACTAAGTAAGAAGGATTACTGGATTGAAGGCTTAAAGGGTGAACAAGCAATCAGAGATGAAGAGCATGAATGCCAAGCAGAATGGAGGATGAACTAGAGATCTATAATCTACAAGTGAGTTGTATTTTGTTATCATGTCAAGTCCTACTACTACTTTCTAACCATTGTATTAGTTTGGATAAATCTTTTGGATTAAGGTTGACCTAATAGTCATTTTTAGATCCTTTAACTAAGTGGCATTCTAACGAAATGTTCTAATTTAACCATATCACATTTAATAGTGTGTATTGTAACCTTTAACATGGTTGGCTCCTCACAAGGCTCACTTCATAAGAGTGAAAATTGGTAGCATATTACTAGTGGTTTTTCCCAAATTGGGTTTCCATGTTCAATTCTTGTGTCAAAATGTGTGAATGATTTTGTTGTGTTTTATGTTTACATTTCTACAAATTTATTTTGACCTAGGACAGTGACCTTCTAAGTTATGGAATTATTGGATGCATGCATGATATGGACATATGGATATGAATCTTTTAAATATTGAAAAGTTTTATTTTATATCTGGACCTTGGATAACTAATTCACCCCCCTAGTTATTCTAAATATTCTAACAAATTTTTATGCTCAATGTTAGTACATTGAAGCCAGATGAGCTCTTTGGATATCTCATCAAATTCCCCACTTAAAATTTCTCCATTGCCAAAAAAATTTGCAATCCAAGAAGGGAGGGTAAGAGGCTTGTCACTCCTTGGTTTGTGGGGTTTATTATGAACTCCTCATTCCTTTGGTAACAATTATGACCAACTATGGTTATTATTCCTCGGACTCATATAGCTCCTTGAATTATCAAAGTAAACATAAGAAATATTTTAGAGATCATTATAACTAGAGAAGTTGGATGCCCTATCCATGATTATTAAAGCCATAAAAAGAAGGTATTGACTTCACCTATTGGGGAGGAATATCTCGAGACCAAAGGTGGAACCATGCCTCAAATTTTTTTATAAATAATTTAGCAAGTCATCACAATTGCGATGGCTTGTTTTGATAGATAGTCACTATTCCAACAACATTTTCGTCACATACACATCATAATTGTGATGAACTAATCTGACAGATAGTCATCGCTCCCATAACACTATTGTCGAATACCCATTGCACTTGTGATAGCTCACTCTGATGGTCCTATAGCATTATCTTCATAGTTGTGATGGTTGACTGAAAACTTAAGCCATCATATTTACGCTGGTCTACTATTGCAATTGGGATGTAATGTAGATGAACTCTTGCCCTTGCCTTCTTCTAAATTGTGACTAATTTAGGTGTCACAATTGTAATGGACAACCTTGCCGTCATGATTTACAATAGCAAAAGTCTAATGCCCATCCAATGAGATCCAATTCATGGTACTATAGCTTGGGAGATGGGTGGCCATCACAATTGTGATGGCCTGCCATCACAATTTGGGCCCAAATGTATTAGTGGAAACTTAGAATTGGAACAAATTTTTTTTGTCATCAATGTCAAATCTATTGATGAGACATGCTTCTATCTGATTTAAATGTCATATCTATTTGATTGATGAAAAATATTTGAGAGATTATTCATAAAAGTGGCACCTAGAGGAAAGGTTCAGTCATGGAAAGGAAGCTACAATGGACATTTGATTAAGGTAGACTTTGATAGGAAAAAGTGATTGTTTATATCAAGAATGTGAAGCTAAGTCAAGCAATAGAGCAAAAGATTAAGGAATTCCAAGTGATGCTAGTATCAATCGAGCCACAATAAGTTCCAAGCAAATATAGTGTTGACCGAGCATCAGTATCAACCGAGAAGGTTAGTTGATGCCAAGCTAAGAATTTCTATAGTGATCAAGTAATTAATTGATTGCTGAGTGACAATAATTTGAATATATTTTAGGAATCATGATTTCTAGCCAGCTCAATTGATTTCTTGAGATATGGAAACTGTGTTGAAGATAAGATTAATGAGTTTGATCATTAAATTCAAGGAGATAATTAGGTATAATATCTATGATCAAATTTGAAGGATGAGAAGTTTCTAGAGGATGATCAAGAAGATTATTAGATACAATGAATCTAATAAACCAAATCAAAAACCCTAAGATCTATAGTGTACATGGAAAATGGAAAAGCAAGAACTACCTATTTAAGGAGGTATAGGACCAAAATTTACGAGTATGTGCACAAAGAAAGGTGGAATAGAGATGTTCAAGGGTAAATACAAGTGTGTAAGTGTGAGAGTGAAGGAAAAGGAATTGCTTGTGCATATATTGCTGAAGAAGATAAGTGAATCTAAGTAGAAGGCTTAACTTTTGATGTGAAAGAGGGATAACTACTTGAAGGGTTGTCGAGTGAGTTAAGAGACAAAGTTGACAAGGGGACTTATCAATGAATCAACCCATGAACCGAATAGTGATCTAAAGCTACAAAAGTGATTTATAAACATACAAATCAAAACCCTACTATTTTCTTTCTAATCATTGTAAATAGTTAGTGTTGAAATAATTTTAAGAAAAGGTAGACCTTATAGTCATTTGAAGGACATAAAAGTCTATGTAAATCCTTTAGCAAGGTGACATTCTAAATGGAATGATCAAAGTCCTTTGACAAGGCTACTCCTAACAAGGTGATTAAATCCTCTAACCAAGTCACATTTAACAATGTGAATTGTAACCTTGAACAGGATTGGCTCCTAACAAACCTCACTTTGAAAGAGTGAAAAAGTGGTGAGTTGTTGCTAGTGGTTTTTCCCAAGTTGGATTTCCATGAAAAATCCTAGTGTCAAAATTATGTTGAATGTTTTATATGGTTTACATTTGATGATGTTTACATTCAACAAAGTATGTTATGTTTAGGATAGTAATTTTTTTATCAGTATAGTAGAGACCGAGCAACAACATGATAAGCACAATAATGAATGTTTTGATGTTTAATTGTTCAAATGGTATTGAAAAATTGGTATAAGAATTGAGTTCTTACAGAGAGAAGTTTGAAGGTACTTAAAGCTAAAAATCATGACTCACAAAAGAGAGGTACCAAAGCTAAACAATGAGAACTTTCCTACTTGGAAAACCTTGATGAGAATGCATATATCTAGTATAGGTGATTCTACTATCAATTATGTGGACATTGAGTATGTGAAAGTAACAAATATCCCTCTAACAATTGAACAACTAAAACAAACAAAAAAGAACACAATCAAACAATGTTGGAGATTGCCTCAGCCCTAAGCTATGTCAAGTTTGATGATATAAAATAATGTGATAGTGCAAAGAAGGTGTGGGACAAACTAAAGACCATATATGGAGGTGATGAAAATGTCTTGAGAGCCAAAATAGAGAGCCTACAAGGTAAATTTGATGAAATGAGAATGATGGAGAGTGAGAACATAATGCAATACTACACAAGAGTCTAAGAAGTTGTCAATGATATTCAAGGTGCAAATTGAACAATTGAAGATGAAATAGTGATAAGCAAGGTATTTAGGACTCTACTTCCTATATATGCCATTAGAGTTTCTAAAATTGAAGAACTGAGATGCACACCAGGTAACATTTTGACTTTGGAAGGTGTAACTAGTAGACTCACTACTTTTGAGATGTCTAAATTTGATAATTATGCACCTACTACCATTGAATCTGCTTTTAAGTCACAATTGGTTCTTAGAAAAAAGAAAGGAAAATATGTGAGGAGTGACAGTGACATTTTCAATGATGATCTTGATGAACTTGAAGCCCTTATTGCAGAAAGATTTGGAAGAAGCAAAGGTAAATTACCTATTATTTGTTTCTCATGCAACAAGGTTGGTCATATTGATTCTAGGTGTCCTGATAAAGAGGAGAAGGATAAAGAAAGAAAAGCAAGTATAAAAGAAGAAGAGATGAGTGAGACAACAAGAGAAACAAGGATGACGAAGGTAAGAAATCTTTTTATATTTCTAAAGAAGAAATCGACAATGAATCTTAAAGCAATGATGATGAAGTTGTTTATGTTGCTATGAAAGAAGATTCTGATCAAGATGAGAAAACTACATTAATCTCATATATAAACAAAAGTGACAAATGGATAATTGACTGTAGATGATCCAATCATATGACCGGTGATAAAGATAAATTTGATGATATTTGTCCATACAAAGGTGGATGTGTTAAATTTGGTAATGATATTCCATGTGTTGTAAAAGGTAAAGGGACTATTCAACTGACTATCAAGATTAAATGTGACAATGTTTATAGGGTTGAAGGACTTAACTATAATTTGTTGAGTATTTCATTGCTAAACAAATCAAAATATAGAGTTGAATTCCATCTCAAGAAGGACAAGATATATGATATTGATGGTGAGCTAGTTGGAAGTGGTGATCAAACAAGAGGTAACTTGTTCTATCTAGATTTATCTAATGAGACATACTTGTTTGCACAATAAGAAGATGTTTGGTTATGGCACAAGAGGTTATGTCATGTAAATTGTGAAAATTTGATAAACATTAGTAAAATGAAGAAAGTAAGAGGGTTTCCTAAACTGAAGAAGACTGACAATGCTATGTGTAAACAATGTCAATTGGGAAAAATGACCAAATCTAGTTTCAAGAGAAAAACACACACTTCTAGTGATATTTTGGAATTGTTCATACTGACCTATGTGGACTTATCGATGTTCAAAGCTATTGTGGAGATAAGTACTTCATTCTATTTTTTTATGACTATTCTAGAATGATGATTGTGATGTTTCTCAAAGCTAAATCTGATGCTTTTCATTTATTCAAGTGGTATTTAGCTAGAGTTGAAAAATAAAGAGGGAAGAGTTTGAAGTGTTTGAGATCTAATAGAGGTGGTGCATTTATTTCCAATGAATTCAATACAATATATAATGATAGAGGAACCAAAAGATAGATGTCAGCACCAAGGACCCCTACTCGAAATGGGATAGCTAAAAGGAGAAATAGATCAATAATGGATTGTGCAAGAATATTGATGATGGAGAAGAATGTATCAAAGAATTATTGGATAGAAGTTTTTATTATTGTTGTCTATGCTCTAAATAGAGTACAATTCAAGAAAGGTACAAATGCTACACCTTTTGAACTATGGTATGGATATGCTTCTAATGTGCAATATTTAAAAATCTTTTCAAGTAAATGTTATATATTCAAAGATAATAGGAATGGAAAACTTGATGCAAAGAGTGATGAAGGTATATTCCTAGGATATTCCACCAAGAGTAAAGGTTACAAGTTTTTTAATTCTATCACTAACAAAGTTGTGGAAAGTGTAAATGTGAAACTTGATGAGTTTATAGAAAGAAGTGGCATTACATGCAACAAAGAACCTGAAGATTACAGTAAATTCATCTATGTTGATGATGGTGCTCCCAGCACTCCAAATGGACAAATAAACAAAGTTGCAATTTTCCAGTAAACAGGAAATGATAAAGTGCAACAAGAAGTTATCAAGTTGTAGATAGTAGGTGTTGAGCAATAGACTGAAGATGTTGAGTCACAGATAGACAATGTCGACCATCAAAGAGAGAATTCCAAGCATGATAAATTGGACCAGAACCTAAACGAGAAAGAGAAAATGAGCTTGAAATTATTTTTCAAGATAAACATGTTGAAGAAAAAAGAAGGAAACCACCTGTGCTAGCCAAATTTGTAAGAAGACATCACAAAACTAAATAAATCATTGGTGATGTTGAATCAAGTGTTATGACAAGAAAAATACTCAAAGATGATACATGCTTACTTTGTGAATTTGATCCCAAATTAGTAAAGGATTTTCTAGACAATAAAGACTAGATTTAGGTAAAGAATGAAGAAATTGAATAGATTGAGAAGAACTTTGGACCCTAGTGCCAAGATCTAAAAATAAAAATGTTACTAGGACAAAATGGGTTTTTAGGAACAAACTCAATGAAAATGGTGTAAGTTACAAGGAACAAGGCAAGACTGGTATCAAAGGATATGCTCAAGAAGGAGTTTACTATGGAGAAACTTTTGTTCCTATGACAAAACTGGAAGGTGTCATAACTCTACTTGCATATTCAGCCTACAAGAATTTCAAGGTATATCAGATGGATTTCAAATCTATATTTCTGAATGGTATACTTGAGGAAGAAGTGTACATTGAACAACCTAAAGGATTTTTGGATCCAAACAAGAAGAATATGGTATGTAAACTGAACAAAGCTCTCCATGGATTGACAAAGGCCCCAAGGGCATGGTATGAAAGATTGCATAATTATCTAGTGAAGATTGGTTGTGAAAGGACAAATAATAAGAATAATTTATATTTGAAGATTGGTAAGAACAATGAAGCACTGCTATCTGAAATCTTTGTTGATGACATTACATTTGGAGGAAAAGAAGAATTATGGAAATCATTTACTGATGAAATGAAGAAGGAATTTGAAATGTCTATGTTTGGTGAAATCAAATTCTTTGTTGGATTGTATCAAATGAATTTTGGTATTTTCATTACTCAATCCTACTAAAGACTTTTGGAATGGAAGAATCAAGGCCAGTGAGTACACCTATGTCTACAAGACATAATTTATCTAAGAATGATGAATTTGTTGATGTGAACTAGACACTATACAGATTCACGATTAGAAAATTGCAATATATTTTTCATAATAGACCTGATATTGCATTAGAAGTTGGGATAGTTGCTAGATTTTTAGCAAATCCTAAAGAAAATCACATGATGGAAGTGAAAAGGATATTAAGATATCTGAAAGGTATAGAAGACTATGGCTTATATTACAAGAGAATTGATAGGTTTGAACTGGAGGTGTTCATTGACTCTAATTGGGTAGGAAATTTTAATGATAAAAAAAAGTATTAGTGGCTTGATTGGTGTTATGGACAAGCAAGAAACATAATTGTATTCCCCAATCAATAGTTGAAGCCAAATATGTGGCCGCTATAGTGAATTGTTCAAACATTATGTGGATCAAGAAATTATTGATGAATGAAAGAAGAAATTACATATCTAGTGGTTACCTATTGTGATAATAAAAGTGTTATTAACATTTCAAAGAATCTAGTGATGCACACTAAAACAAAGCACATTGCTATCAAGTATCATTACTTGATGGAACTAGTTCAGGATAAAGAAATGAAGTTAGAATATGTGCACACCAAAGAAAAAATTACTAACATATTCACTAAAGCCTTGCCTAAGGATGCTCATGAATATCTTAGAGGTAAATTAAGGGTTATTCCCCTGAATAAAGCAACTTAAGAAGAAGAGGTGCAATGCATCAAATGTGTTAATCAAAATATCCTACACATTAATGCAAAAAAATTCTACTTTGGGAGATGCCTAAGGTAGATAGTCAAGGACAACATAACAAATCAGTCATAGATAGATGACTCATCCTGACATGAAAATATCTACATAATCCAAATTTACGAAGTGATTGAATCCAATCTTTGCCATTGTTGTCAAAGAGGGAGAGACATACGAATAAAGGAGAGATAAACCAAGAGAAAAATAGGGAGAGATGTACCCAAGAGGGAGAAAATGATAGAGGAATTTTTTGAACTTGTAGAGATGAGAATCAAAATAAAACTAAGGATATTCTTCACTCATGATAATGAAATATTTTGGATTATATGGTAACAAAGAGAGAGATTGTTCAAAAGATAAAGATCCATTTAGGTGTTAAGATATTAAGGTGTTGTCATCAATGCCAAAGAGGGAGATTGTTGGAAACTTACAATTAGAACAATTATTGTTTTGTCATTAATGTCAAATATACTAATGAGACATGTTTCTATCTTATCTAATTTTTATATCTATTTGATTGATGAAGAAGATGTGAGAGATTCCTCATAACAATGGCACCTAGAGGAAAGATAGAGTTATGGAAAGGAAGCTACAATGGACATTTGATTAAATTAGACTTTGATAGGACAAAGTGATTGTTTATATCAAGAATGTAAAGCTAAACCAACTAATAGAGTAAAATATTAAGGAATGCTGAGTGACGCTACTATCAACCGAACCACAATAAGTGTCGAGAAAATCTAGTGTTGACCAAGAGTTAATATCAAACAAGCAAGTTAGTTGATGTCGAGCAGAGAATTTCTACAGTGATTGAGTAATTAAGTTATTTTTGAGTGACAATATTTTGAATATGTTTGAGGAATCATGATTTTGAGTCAAATTAATTGATTTCTTGGGATATAGAAACCATATTGAAGATAACATTAATGAGTTGGATCATTAAATTCAAGGAAATAACTAAGTATAATATCTATGATCAAATTCAAAGGATAAGAAGTTTTTAGAGGATGATCAAGAAGATGATCAGATATAATGAATTTGATAAACTAGATCATAAACACTAAGATCTATGGTGTATGTGGAAAATGATAAAGAAAGAACTACCTATTTAAGGAGGTATGGAGTTGAACTTTAAGAATATGCGCATAGAGATAGGTGGAATAGAGACACACAAGGGTGAACACAAGTGTGTAAGTATGAGAGTGAAGCAAAAGGAATTGCTTGTGCATATGTTGGTGGAATTGATAAGTGAATCTAAGAAGAAAACTTAAGTTTTGATGTGAAAGAGCAATGATTTCTTGAAGGGTTTCCAAGCAAGTTAAGAGACAGAGTTGACAAGGAGACTAATCAGGGAATCAACACGTGAACCGAACACTGATATGAGCATGTAAAAGTGAGTTGTAAACATACAAATCAAAACCCTACATGTTTTCTTTCTAATCATTGTAAATATTTTGTATTGAAATACTCTTAATCAAATATTGACCTAAAAATCGTTTGAAGGACTTAATAGTCTATGTAAATCCTTTACAAATGTGACATTCTAAATGGAATGATCAAAGTCCTCTGACAAGGCCACTCTTAATAGGGTGATTAAATCCACTAACCAGGTCACATATAACATTATATATTGTAACCTTTAACAGGGTTGGCTCCTAATAGAGCTCACTTCAAAAAAGTCAAAAAGTGGTGACATGTTGATGGTGGTTTTTTCCAAATTGAGTTTCCACATAAAATCCTACTGTCAAACTTGTGTTAAATGTTTTATATGTTTTACATTTGATGAAGTTTACATTTAGCAAAGTATGTTATGTTTAGGACAATAAATTTTTTTATCAGTATAGTAGAGTCAGAGTAACAACAAGATAAGAAGAACAACGAATATTTTATTGTTTAATTGTTCAAATGGTACTTATGGACCTTGAGTAACTTATTCAACCCTCCCCCCCCCCCCCCCCCTGCCGCCCCCCTGTGGTTATTCTAAATATTTATAATATATATTAAAATTATTATTATTATTTTGTTGGCCTTGTAGTTTTGGTGTTTCCTCTTGTTGGTGTAAATACGTATTTACTATTTACACTTAAGTTTACTTAGGTTAATGCATTATTTTATTATATTGTATTATTTTATTATTTTATTTTCTGAGGCACTTAGGAGTTTGTGCACCTTTTTGAGTTGCCATGTTGACAACACAAAAGTACACAACTCTAATTTAACACATGGTGTCTACAACATTGGAGTTTGCATCATTCACTCAGTTGTCATGTAGACAACATAGTTATTCACACTCCCTTTTTAGCACATGTTGTCTATAACATAGATTTTCCTATTACACTCTTGTAGGCTTATCCTCTCATCATCGCACTTACTTATGTGCTTAATGGAGAAAAACCCATATCTAGTGGACATGTACCTAGTTGTATGACTTATCATGTAGCTAATTCTTAGGCATTCTAGATGCATATCAGAGGCCTTTATATACAGGCACTCCTAGTGTACTTTCATGGATATCGAATTGAATACATTTTTATTCTTATCATACTCCTTTTTGGTTTACAGTTGTGCTTGTGTTTGAGTTCTTAGTTCTTGGGTGAATTTTTTTCCTAAGGCAAATTCTTACATGGTACCAGAGCTAGGAGATTTTCTCTTCACATAGCCATTCGAGACCATTGTTGCTTCAGTACCTTAGCTCGAATCTAGAGTATTTTCATCATTAGAAGTGTTTAGAGCCAAATCTCACCTCACCGTTGCATCTAAAATGTTGATTCAAAAAAAATTGACTATAAAGTTGCCTACCCTAGGCCAAAGTCAATTGTGAGGCTAAATTGTTTTTGCAAATCGGCACCCAGAGGCCCCAATTTACAACTTAGGTATGATATTTTGAGATCTAAAATTTTATTCAATTCAGATCTATTAATTTCTCTGCATTTTTGAAGTCTGCATTTTTTCAAAAAAAAAATTGCCCAGTAGGGCTAGAGGATAATTATTTTTTGTAGAATTGGGTAGTCACACCCCAGCTCTATAGCATGGCATATTCCATTTGGTCTAGGGAATATTCTTTATTAAGCAGCCTTCACACATTTTGATGAGCACTGACGAGCAGGCACCACTTTCTAGCTTCAACATACACTATCTGGCAGAAAGCAGCATTATTTATTATAACACTGCGGCATTTTCATTTTAAACCGCATCGCATCTAGTATACCCTTGAATGTGGGATAAATATTGAGAATTCTGGAACTTTAACAATCGATGGCAACATAGAATTGGTCGATGCAAAATTATACTCTAGTGCCGCATCTCCGACCGACCCTTGAACGCTCCAACAATTGACACATGGCGAGCATAAAGTCACCAACGTAGATAACAATACCACATCACTCTATGCCTAGTCATCCATAAAAACAAAGGAGAAGACCAATCCATGCCAAATCCCATGTGAATAGCCTCCAACTTAGCATTTGCCATGTCTGACAGTCACTCAGACTCACATGTCTGACTCAGTGCCAACATGGAACAATTTGCCACCTCTGCACGTTGTCTGACACATCATTAGCCACATAAGTGTCACATGGATAGTGACTCAGTCATCCATGTTAGCTCCAATGTAGCTAAGTAGTATAGACATGTGTCAAAATTTTAAATGGTCCTATCAGCATCCCACATCAGCCCAAGTGGCAATTTTTCGCTGACGTCAGCATTCCACAAGAAAAAATTTGATGGTTGTCTAATTGTCATTTCCAAGCCTTTTATAACTGTTGTGACTGCTATTTGACCATCAAATTTAAGGTAGCAATTTTTCTTTTAGACCCCTCTCCAGACTACTTTTTGATTTGGTAGCCTAACTTTGCGAGGCCATAACTCAGTCATCCAGACTCCAATTCAAGTGTAATTTTTTTTATTTTAGGTAAATTTTCTTGAACTTTTCAGTGGTGGTGTTCTTTTCTGGTTTTGGTGCAAGGATTTTTTAGAAATTGCATTTTTTGGTGACTATACCTACTCAATATTGCATTTTGCAACTTCAAATGCTTCGTACAAGCTCATTTGGTCACTTTTTCAGGTTTCTTTTTTTTGAAAGTACATTTTTTTCATCTACTTTCTAGATCTGTAGTTAGATTCTAGGGTTGTGTGGACAAAATTCTCACTTTAAGAATTAGGGCTTTTTCTACATTTTAATGCTTTGATTACTTTTCAAAATTGTTATACATCTGAGCTACAATGCTTAGTGATAGATTTGGGCCTCAAAAGGTAGTTGTAAAAAGAAAAATTAGAAGTCCACTTTGTACATTTTGACAAGTGGCCTATTGTACACACACTACAATAAAGTGCCAAAAGCATATTTTTTGGGGGTCTTTTGATTGAGTGAAAAAGGGGGGTGTGTACTGTGTTTTGTGTCTCTCTTTTGTGCTCTTTTCATTTTTTGTGTCATGGGTTCACCTAAATGTCCACTTATAACTTCACATAATTATTCTACTTGGAAATATATTGCATGGAGTAGATTAATGGAAAAAGGTTATAGTCTTTATGTTGATGGTACAATGCCTAAACCCACTAATGCTAAGAACTCATTGATTGAAAAAAACAAGACCAACAGGATTTAGGAATTATCAAGAATTGTGTACATAGAGATCTCTTCTTCCACATTTCTAGTTTCAAGGAATCCAAACCTGTAGACAAACTTGAATCATTGTATGGTAAGGTGGATAAGGAAAAGGGTTTTAAAATTGAGGATGATCTACTTCTTTTGGATCCAAAGAACTTTGACACAATTTAAGATTACATCAACAAAGCCAATGAGTATAGGGCACTACTTAAAGATTGTGGAAATCCCATGAAGGATGAAAAGTTGATTCATCACATCTTGAAGAGGCTACCTTCAGAGTATGCTTCCTTTGTTTTGAGTTATAATACTCACAGGTTGACCATGGGAAGTGCTTTCCAGAAGCCTACATTTGATGCATTTGTAGAGATGATGATTGTTAAAAAATCTTACTTGATAGATTTGGGACTTCTCATGATATCAAAGACCAAAGCATTGGTGGCTAGTGATGAGCACCAATCAAGTCAAGGAGGGAAAAGTTCTAGCAACAAGAAGAAGAAGTAGTGAAAGTAGAAATCACAATATGAGACACAACAGTCCTCCTCATAGCAAGGCAATTCTTCTTCTAACAAGAAGGGAAACAGTGAAAAGAAGGACAAACATTTTTGTACATATTTCAAAAAATAAAATCATGATGAGCATCATTAGAAGACTAAAAGAATTGATGAGTTGGAAAACCTACTCAAGAAGAACAAAATTCAAGTGTCAAGTACTTCCAAGGATTCAACTCCAACCTCTTCAAAGGGAAAAGGGCAAGCAGTTATGGCAAACACAAGTTCTTCTTTGAAATGGATACTTGACTCAGGTGCCTCCTATCATATGAGTTCTTCAAAGGGAGACTTTTCTTCATTGAAGCAATCACAGGTACCACACATCTTCATGGGAGATGATACCAAAATAGAAGTTGAAGGAAAAGGACATGTGGAAATAGAAAATGGGGAATTCAAAGATGTTCGCTATGTTCCAAACCTAAGCTCCAATCTCCTCTCAGTTTACCAAATCTCTCACCTTGGAGATGGTCATAAAGTTGAGTTCCTTCTAGACTCAGTGATGGTGTGAAGTCTAAGAGATGATTCATTGGTTGCAGTGGGGAAAGTCAATCATGACAGGAGGCTTTATTCCTTCTCCCACTTTATACCAAATTCTCCTTCACATGCCTTGATAACTCAATCTAATTCACAAGTCAACTTATGGCATGAATGGTTTGGTCATATTGCCTTCTGCTATCTTCAACAAATTTGCTCAAAACACATGGTCAAAGGTCTACCTAACATCAAATTTTCTAAGGTGAGTGTTCATCATGTTCAGTGGATATGCATCTTGAGGAGAAGTATGATAAAGAGAAGTCTTCTAGAGCACTAGTTGTTCTTCAGTTGGTTCACATGGTTTTAGCAAGTCCTTTTGCAGTAACATCAGTCAACCAAGGCCGCTACATCCTTACTTTTTTTTATGACTTTTCATGCTTCATATGGGTCTACTTCCATCATCATAAGAATGAAGTGTTGAACAAGCTTCAAGCCTTCAAGAGTCATGCTGAACAGAAATCCACGAAAGCCATCAAGGTTCTACAGATGGACAAAAAAAGCAGATATGTGGACAAAATACTTAAAGTATTTTGCAAACTTGAGGGAATTGATCTTTAGAATCCACCAACATTCAGTCTGCACAAGACAAATGTTGCAGCTTTTTCCTTAAGACCATGGCAAGTTGCATGATTAAAGCCAAGTCTCTTGATCCAACACTTGAAGTCAAAGTCATCAGTAGTGCCACTCACATACTTAACAGGTCTCCTCATAATGCCCTAGATGGGAAGACTCCTTTTGAGGCATGGTGTAGTAGAAATCTAGTTGTGAGTCACTTTCGAGTCTTTGATTGTCTAGCATGGGCAAAACTATCTTCTAGGGGATGCAAGGCACCAGCACCTAGGTGTTGTACCTTCATTGGATATGAAGACAGTGCTAAGGCATGTAGACTTATGGATCTAGAGACACATGAGCTTTTTGTGGAGAAGGATGTTCACTTTGAGGAAAGTTCACCTAGCTTATCCTCTAATCCTCTTCGCACTTCGTACACTATGAAAATTGGTAGTGACACCAATGATAGTGCTTCAACAGATTCAAACACGTGGGGTTCTATTGATAGTTACAACAAGAGGTCATGACATTAGTATAGTCCATGTGCTTATATTGCCACAATGAAAGGTCTAACATAGCAGAGTACACATTGTCTTCTAGCTCCAACTTCAGTTGATGACTACATGGCAAACACTACAGGTTTGTTTGTGGAGTCACACACTACAGATTTGGGAGACAACCTTGATGATTTATATCTTCTCTTTGATGAAGATGATCCTTCTATAATTGTTGTGAAGGCCCACTCTAACCCTCATGTCCATTCTCTACATGATTGATCTTTATAGGTTGGTGTGATTGTGGATCCTTATGAACAATAGTTGTTGGAGGTCTCTTTATCAGTTGAGGAAATAGATGGTTCATTGGAACAGGTTCAATAGACATCCTTGCCAAATCTGCATTCATTCTTTTTAGCACAGTTGAAAGGGGCAACCATTGGCAACAACACAAGGACACTTGAACAAGTTTCAGGGCCACCATACATCTTTAGGATTGTACCTTTGCCATTATTTTTTCTAAAAGGGAGCAACATCATTCTACACTCATGGACCAGCTTCTTCCTTGGAGTAGCAATCACTGGTCGAAATTCTTCATTTGGGGGAAGGGGGGGGGACTACCTTGTCTCTCTTCCTCTTCTTTCTTATGGGGGGGCGCTTTTTCCTCTTATGAGGTCTTTTTCTTCTCATTCTTCACTATTGTATATACTGGATGTATGTTGTAATGGGGGGGGTCTTGATTACTCCATCCATCCCTACATCCCTATTCATCTCTCTTTTTGGAGGAG
Organism: Cupressus sempervirens; assembly: GCA_028749045.1. Taxonomy (NCBI): domain Eukaryota; kingdom Viridiplantae; phylum Streptophyta; class Pinopsida; order Cupressales; family Cupressaceae; genus Cupressus; species Cupressus sempervirens. The sequence goes on from CM053785.1 coordinate 311,131,154, forward strand.
GGTTTTTCCATGAGGTTTTCCTTCTTTTTCTGCTTTATGAGAGATTGCATTTTCATTATGTACATGGGTACCAAACATGGCCTAGTAGCTGGGACCCATTCTGCATTTCATCCTAGCTTCTCGTAATCTTAAGTGCATTCCCCTAAGTTGCACTTAAGGGGGGGTGTTGGTGTAAATACATATTTACTATTTACACTTACTTAAGTTTACTTAGGTTAATGCATTATTTTATTATATTGCATTATTTTATTATTTTATTTTGTGAGACACTTAGGAGTTTGCACACCTTTTTGAGTTGTCATGTTGACAACACAGAAATATGCAACTCTAATTCTGAACATGGTGTCTACAACACTGGAGTTTGCATCATTCACTAAGTAGTCATGTAGACAACACAGTTATTCACACTCCCTTTTTAGCACATGTTGTCTACAACATAAATTTGTGTGTTACACCCTTGTAGGATTATCCTCTAATCATCGCACTTACATTCCTACTTAATGGAGGATAACCCATATCTGGTGGACATGTGCTTGGTTGTATGACTTATCATGTAGCTGATTCTTAGGCATTCTAGATGCATCTCAAAGGCATTTATATACATGCACTCCTAATGTACTTTCATGGATATTGAATCGAATACATTTTTATTATGATCATACTCCTTTCTGGTCTACAGTTGTGCTTGTGTTTGAGTTATTAGTTCTTGGGTGAATTTTATCCAAGGCAAATTCTTACACCTCTTTTCGTGTTATAGTGAGTAAGTCATTTGGGGGGGTAGTTTTGGTTCTTTTCTTTAGGTGTCTGTGGTCTTTTTATTTATTCTTATTTTTATCTTTATTAGTAATAAGATTGTGTTCATATTCTTTTTCTTTTTCTTTTATTATTGTGATTAGTATTATTATATTATTATTATATCATTGTTATTATTATTTTTTTTTTTTTTATTATTTCCTTTTTTATTTTTAGTTTTATTTATTTTCTACAATGTTATATATATATATATATATATATATATATATATTAATAAACATATGTATATCTATATATACATATTTACATATACATATATACATACATACATATATATAGATCTATATAGATGTATACATATTTATATGATATGTATGCATATGTATATACATACATATACATATATGCATACATATATATATAGATAAATACATATTTATATGATATGTATATACATATGTGCATGTATATATATACATGTGTGTGTATATGTGTATGTATGTATACATGTATATATGTATATATATGTGTAAACATGTAGATATGTATATATATACACATGTATACATGTGAATATATATATATATATATATATATATATATATATATATATATATATATATATATATATATATATATATATATATATATATATATATATATACGTGTATATCTATACATATATGTATACATGTATACATTTATACATATACATACACATGTATATATGTATGTATGTCTGTCTGTATGTATGTATGTATAGATATATACATACAATTCTTATATGTCCAAAATTTAGCTTAAGTGAAGTAGAGATAATAAATGACTTAATAATTAAATCAATATGATTTAATTAATAAGATAATACTTTATTACTCTAAGATCGCCCTTTAAGATAAACTTAGGGAGTAGCTAAAAACCTAGAAAGTAAATTGGGTCCCAGTAACAAGGCCTGATGAGGTACCCAAGCACAAACAAATCTCTAAAAAGAGGAGAAATCAACAAAACCACATGGGAAAAACCCTACACCAAAAAGAGATGGAGATAATTCTCAAAAGAACTAGTGAAGGACTGAAGAAGCCTCCAAACTAGGGAATGTCCAAGAAGATACGAATAAAAGATGATCATGAAGAACACAACTGAAGTATGAAACTACAAACACTGCCAAAGTGTTGATCTAGAGAACCTCCACTATATAGAACATGACCAGCTAGAGAAGACTAATTCTAAAAAGCTGATCAATCAAAGATGGAAGGTATCTTCATGGCCTCCAAAAATAGGAATGAAAGAATGTCTATATGGTAAATGATCCATCTCACTGAAATGCATAGGTATCTAACTATTGCAGTCGCATAGTACATAGGATCAAATACCAAATATAGAGCTCACTCCATTGAACCAAGAAAGAAATAGAACCAACATAACCCCTCTATAATGCCGAGAGATAAGACATGAACACTGAAATTGAATGCAATCTCTCATGTAGAAAGAAGAACCTAGAACATCGAGAGTGCAAAAGAAGTACAAACACCTATAATGGAACATGTCATTGACACATCATGAGGCTAATATCATGGAAGGAACACTCACTTGACAAAGTAATATGATGAATATGGCCAACATGAAACCCCCCAAGGCACTTTAAAATGTAGTGTAAGTACAACAAAACACAAAGATGTGCAAGATCCTGAAATACTTCCAAAAATACTACAAAAGGATGTTAACAAAGATCAAAAGAGACATGAGGCTGATACAATAGATAGCATAACCCATGAAAAATCATCTAAAACAACAAAATCGACTCCCAAACCTGAAACAACATAGATATCCATCGTAATGCAGAAAAGAAAAAAATTGAATGTGGTCTAGGGGCACCTAGGTAGGCTTGTGAAATACCTAGGGCTCCTAGAGTACTTTTTCTTGTAGTAGTAGTAGACACACCACTAGGTGAATAATAGGGCTAGTCTAGTCCTAAGGTGAAGTTGCTCAATAAGGTCAAATTGAATATATTTTTTAGTTGTTAGGGTAGAGTAGTCACATGAGTGTTTTTAGGACCTTATTACAATTTTTAATCCATTGGATGCTCTTAGAAATGTTTGGAAATGTTTGGAACAAGTCTCAAGGTCATACACTAAAAAATGTAAAAATTGCTCAAAGATTGTCAATGTTGTCATTGACAACATTAACAAATTTTTGTTGCAATCAAGCAACTTTTCAGTTGGAGCTTGGTAACTATCTGATACGGTTGGTATTAGTGCGGGGATTTAATTATAAAGCCATCCTCAATCATTTGGCAAGGTTGAAAGCTTGTGAAGATTCTATATATATAGACTGAATAGCAAGTTCATTATCACAGTTTTATGTTTTTTGAGATTTTGGCATTTTAATGGATTATTTTGAGAAAATATATTTCTTGAAGTTAGAAGAGGTTGTTGTGTGATATTTTAGAGTTCTAGTTTGTGGTTTTATAGAGTTTTAGTTGCTTGTTTAAATTGTTTTGGTTTTGTTTATTCTATTGTTCTGCACCAAGTGATTGAGCAGAATGGATTCATAACTCCCTTTCCCATCATAGGATCTATATGACCTATTGGGATATGGGAGATGAGTCCTTGTACATATTTTATATTAAATGAGGGCCCTTGAGAAGCAAAGAAAGTGATTTTGTGGTGATGGCCTAGGCGATCCAGAGATGCATGGCTAGGGATCACAATCAAGTGTAGAGGTGTTTGGAGTGGTTGAATGTTTGTGATACCTTAACCAGAGCTTGGAATTTGTTGAAGGATGTTGTGGTGGAGCCCCAATTTCAATGGGAGGCATTGAGGGAAGTCCTATGGGAGGCAAAACTATCTTTTCATCAGACAACCTACTAGGCCCTTAAAACCCTTATTTTAAGGTTAAATTTATGCTCATACTATACAGACAAGTTGAGAACCCTAGACCACCAAAATATTCAAGGTCCCTAAAAAGGGTTTTTGGATCAGTGGTTTATTTGACCCCTTGTTAAGGAATTTTACAAGATATGTGGAGTTTCCTTCATTAGGAGGGCTAATTGCTTGTAGCCCTATTTCAAGCAATTTTGTGAAATCTTACATGATTTTTGGAACTTGATAAGGATTTCAAGTTTATTTGTGGTTGTAAACCTTTAGGTAAATTTAAATGTATTCTTAGGTGACCATTCATCCATTTGGGGAGTCAAATGAGCATTTGGGGTTGGTTGTGAGAGTTATTGTTCTGGCATTGGTGTGCTCTAGTTGAAAAGCCTAGGACCTCCTTGTTAGGATCCTAAGGAGAATAGGGTAACTAGCAACCCTATTAGGTCTAGAGAAAGACCAAAGGTATCCCTAGAAGTATCTAAGGTGGGAACAAGACTAGTTTTTCACATCAAAGTAGTATCAAAGCAAGTTAAAGACTTGGGAAGAAGGTGTATGTCTACAGCTATTGGAGAGTCGAGCATGGTGACTAATTAATGTAGGAGCATCTTGCATCACAAAAAAGGGGCTGTGATCAAAATTATTATAAAAAAAAAATTGGAGGAGAAAGAAAGTGACGAAAATTAGAGGAAAAATAATTTTAAAATTTTAAAAATAGAAAAAAAGGAGTAAAAGAGGAATTTCTATTTTCAAGGTCCATAGGTGGCATAAATAGAAAAATAATAATAATAATTGTCATTCCATTTATCGATGTGTGTAGGTGGCATCTTAGAAGTTTGTGGAAAGTTCCTTAAATTATGCATTTAATATTTATTGTAACCCACAAAGGAAATGTGATTTTCTAATTGGTCCACATGGTGGTGCTTAGTTGTATTTCGGTGGGAATGTAATATTTGTTTTAACGTAGTTGTATTTACCTTTTATCCCACATTGGTTGTGTTTGTAACATCTTTGATGGTAAATGCCTTTTTAAGCAACGCTTATGAGCATTTGTAATCAAGCTATTCAAGTAGAAGCTCTTCAAGTGTAAGCTCTTCGAGTGTAAGCTCTTCAAGTGTAAGCTCTTGCAGTGAAGCTCTTCAAGGTGTGATCTCTTCTTGTATAGAAGCTTTGGAGGTGAAGATTCTTAATATGTAAGATCTGAGTTGGGAAGTTCTTCTTGGTGAATCCCTTTGGGTTCAAGCTCTTTAGTTTTAATATCTTCTTGTAGTAGCTCTTGGTGCTCAAGCTAGTTGAAAGTTCTTGGTTTGGAAGCTTTCTTTTTGGAAGCTCTCTCATATTGTAAGAATTTGGAGTTCTCTCATTTGGAGAATATTGTAATGAATTTCAAGTATTAATGGATGCTTTATAAAGCATTTTATCTTCTCTTTGTCTCCATATTGTTGTGTTCTTGGTTATGATTTGGTAAGGAATATGCAACCCTTTGTCAAATGGTATCGGAGCAAGAGTTCCTATGTGTGTGGATAGATTGCCGAACGTGAGGCAATTTGCACCAAGACCTTGGATTGGGTGAAGTTTTTTAAGAAGTTCTTGAGTGTGTAGATAGATCACCGACTATGAGGTAGTTTGCATGAGGATCATGATTTCATCTAAGTGTGTAGATAGATCATTGATTGTGAGGTGGTTTGCACAGTGTGCTTGTGTTGCATGAAATTTTTCTTATACAAACTTCTTGCATGGAGAAGAGAAAGAAGAAGATTACTTTTGTGATTGGATGGCTTCTGAGGATTCCTATATTTGAGAAAATTAGAGCAAGAAACCAAGAGGCATTACGAGTTGCATTCTTTAGTTTGCAAAATAAAGTGAATAAATTAGAAGCAGAGTTGTGAAAGAGAAGAGCACGTCACCATAAAAGAGATGTTGACAATTCCTTGGATGTAGAAAAGAAAGAAGATCTAGTGGAGTATCACACATGTGATACAAAAGAAGAGCAAGAGGATGAAGAAAAAATTATTTGTGAACCTAAAATCAAAGAAGATGAAAGAGAAGAGGAAAATCATGAAGATGACTAGATTTGTGAGCCAAAAGCAGATGAAGATGATTTGAAGACTGTAGCAATAGAGGATGCATACAATTCATTAGTTGGAATTCAAACAAGTGAAGCAGTTACTTGCCTTGTTGAAGACATGGAAGAAGAAATCAAAGATGAAGATGTGAAAGAGGTAAATTCTTATGAATCATGGGAATTTTCTTTGAGATGAATTTGAAAGATAATGATGGTTTATATGAGGATCTTGTTACTGAAGTGTGGTATGAAAAGGAAGATTAGTATGGTATTGTTGAGTTTATTACATGTGTATTTAATTCAACAAGATTGGAGGAGGACGAAAGTTGTACTTGGACAGAGTTCATTGTTGAGGACTATTTTTTAGTAGCAAACACTTGTTCCAGCTAGGTGTTGGAAAAGAAGAAAGAAAGAAATATATCGGCAACGGATACTTGTTTCAAGTATGTGTTGGAAGAAGAGAAAAAAAATTGACAATGGCTATTTTATTTTGTGAATTCATATCCACAAAATTTTTCCTACCATAGGTGTCTGATGTAGGAGCATCTTGCATCACAAAAAAGCAAGTGTGGTATAATTTATAAAATTTAACAAAAAAAAAAACAAAAAAACTGGAAGAGAGAGAAAGTGACGAAAATTAGAGGAAAAATAGTTTTTTTTTTAAAATAGAAAAAAAAAGGAGTAAAAGAGGAATTTCTATTTTCAAGGTGCATAGGTGGTGTAAATAGAAAAATAAGAAAAATTGTTGTCATTCTATTTATCGAGGTGTGTAGGTGGCATCTTAGAAGTTTGTGGAAACTCCCTTAAATCATACATTTAATATTTGTTATGATCCACAAAGGAAATGTAATTTTCTAATTGGTCCATATGGTGATGCTTAGTTGTACTTGTGTGGGAATTTAATATTTATTTTAAGGTAGTTGTATTTACCTTTTATACCACATTGGTTGTGTTTGTAACATCTTTGATGGTAGCTTATGAGAATTTGTTATCAAGCTTTTCTTTTCAAGTGTAAGCTCTTGTAGTGAAGCTCTTCAAGGTGTGATCTCTTCTTGTATAGAAGCTTTGGAGTTGAAGGATCTTAATATGTAAGATCTTAGTTGGGAAGTTCTTCTTGGTGAATCCCTTTAGGTTCAAGCTCTGTGGTTGTAAGCTCTTCTTGTAGAAGCTCTTGTTTCTCAAGCTAGTTGGAAATTCTTGGTTTTGAAGCTCTCTCATATTGTAAGAATTTGGAGTTCTCTCATTTAGAGAATATTGTAATGAATTTCAAGTATTAATGGTTGTTTTATGAAACATTTTATCTTCTCTTTGTCTCCATATTGTTGCATTTTTGGATATGAGTTGGTAAGGGTGGTGTGGCCCTTCGTCACTAATGTAGAAATAGCTAAGTAATTTGATGAGAAAAATGATAAGAATAGGCTCCTTGAAGTAGCCTTGGAAGAGGTGAAGAAAAAGTTGGATGAAGTTGTTGATGCATCTAAAAAGAAGGAAGAAGAAGATAATGAGAATGGTAAGAAGGTAGCAAAAGAAGATTTTATCCTTAAGCTAGACCATGTATTGAATGAGGAACTTTTCTTGAAAGTTATTAAAGCCCTAGGTGGAAAATATTTGGAAGGTGTGCCACTATTCAGTGGAAAGATAGACATACATGCAGTGATGGATTGGTTGGATGACATGGAGAACCATTTTGAGTGTGAAGGGGTGTTAGAGGCACAAAAGGTCAAAGTGGTTAAGTCAAGACTTAGAGGTTTAGCCTTAACTTGGTGGAAATATGTCGAAGATGGTAGGATCAGCATGGGCAAGAAGCCTATAGCCAATTAGAATGCCATGGTTACCAAATTGAAGGAGAATTCCCTACCCAAGGATTTTGAAATCTAGCTTCACAAGAGAAGACAAGGACTAAAACAAAGAGACTTGGATGTGGCCTCTTATACAGAGGAATTCAGAGGCTATGCCTTAGATCCAAGAAATAAGAGGAAGATTCAATAAATGTGGTTAGGTATTTGGGTGGTTTGAAGTGGAATATTCAAGAGGAGCTTAGCTTGTGGACACCTACTACTGTTCAAAGGCGGCATTACCTAATGCTAAAGGTGGAGGAAAATAATAAGAAGAAAGGGGAAGATGAGGTTACCAAGGTAGAGGAAATAAATAGAGGAATCAAGATGAAAACAAGTTGATAGAGCAAGCCACTGAAAACACTCCCAGAGGAGGATATGGTAGAGGAAGAGGCAATCAAGGAGGTTCTAATAGAGGCAGCATATCGAGAAGAAGTAACTTATACTTTGCTAGTATGAAGTGTTACAACTATGGTCAACTTGGCCATCATACATATAGGTGCCTTGAAAAGCCCTCTTCTTCAAACCATGAAAAAAGAGTGGCCTATGCTCAAGAGGATAACTCTAACTACAAGGACAATGAAGTGGATGACATAGAGTTAGAAAAAGGAGAGAACCTTATGTTTAGGAGAGTATTGATCAAAAAACCTACTCATGATGAACCTGATCATAGGAGGGCTCTATTTAGGATCAAATGTAAGATACTTGGAAAAGTTTGCAAGGTTGTGGTGGATTCAAGTTCTACTGATAACATAATATCAGAGGAGGCAATTAAGAAGCTTAAGCTAGCTAAAATCCACATGTGAATCCATACAAGGTAACCTGGCTCAACAAATGTCAAAGAATACTAGTGAATGAGAAAACTTGGGTGGACTTTTCCATAGAAGAGTATAGGGATAGATTATTATGTGATATTTTACCCATGGATGCTTGTCATCTATTGTTAGGTAGACCCTGGCAGTATGATAGAGAGGCAATCTATGATGGTAAAGAAAACTCAATATCGTTCAAGAAAGGAGGCAGAACATTTAAAATTCAATCTCTACTAGAGGGAGAAGAGCCATAATATAAGGTTCCTAGTGTGTTGTTATGCAGTGGGAAGGAGTTTGTTAAGGATCTTAAAGATGAAGAGAGCCAAGGTTATGCAGCGGTGTTGAAGTCCAAGGGAGAAGAAAAGATAGTCAAGGACCCTTTACCTTCAAAGGTTCAAGCATTGCTTGAGAAATAAAAAGACATTGTGAGTGATGGAGCTCCTGCTACCCTACCTCCTAAAAGAGTCATAAGCCATCAAATATACTTTGTTCCTAGTGCATCCTTACCAAACAAAGCAACATACAAGCTCATTTCAAACCAAAATATAGAAGTGGCAAGACAAGTGTAGGAATTGATGGACCAAGGTCTAATCAAAAAGAGCATAAGCCCATGTGTAGTCCCTATTGTACTAGCATCCAAAAAAGGAGGAAAATGGATACTATGTATGGATTCAAGAGCCATAAATAGGATCACAATTAGGTATAGATTTCTCATACATAGAATTGAGGATCTCATGGATTGTCTTGGAGGAGCTATGTACTTCACCAAATTGGATTTGAAGAGTGGATACCACCTAATCTAGATTAAGGAGGGAGATGAGTGGAAAATAGCATTTAAGATGACATATGGGCTTTATAACTGGCTTGTGATGCCATTTGGTCTCTCAAATGCTCATAGCATATTCATGAGGCTCATGAATGAAGTACTTAAAGACTTCACAAGAAGATTTCTGATGGTATATCTAATTGATATACTGATCTTCATCAAGACAAGGGAGGAATCCATGAAGCATGTAGAAGTAGTATTGTAGAGGCTTCATGAGGAGAAGCTTGCCATAAACCTTGAGAAGTGTGACTTCTTCAAGAAAGAACTAGTGTACTTGGGTTTTGTGGTGTCTAAAGGATCCTTGAAGATGTATCAAGAGAAGGTTGATGCTACCCTCAACTGGCCACCACCTACTACATCTATGGAGGCAAGGATTTTTCATGGTCTACCTCAAATCTATAGGAAATTCATTAGGAATTTTAGTGGTATATGTGCACCTTTGCTAGATGCCATAAAAGGTGGGGTCAAGTCCAAGTTCAAGTGGATTTTAGAAGCAAAGAAATCAATTGAAATATTGAAGAAGCAAGTAGCTACCCAACCTATTTTGCAATTTCCTATCTTTGAGAAACTTTTCACCATAGAATGTGATGCAAGTGGCCTAGTAGTAGGGGAAGCGTTGAGTCAAGAAGGCAGGCTAGTAACCTTCTTTAGTGAAAAGCTAAATGAAGCCAAAAAGAAGTATTCATCCTATGACCTAGAACTCTATGCCCTAGTTCAGTCTCTTAAGAAATGAAGATGCTACCTATTACCCAAGGAATTTGTGGCCTTTACAGATAACTAAGCTCTCAGCTACATTAACACCCAAGAAAGGTTGAGTAATAGACATTTGAAGTGGTTAGAGTATTTGCAAGCTTTCACCTTCACAATAAAGCATACGAAAGGGCATATGAAAGTGGCAGATGCACTAAGTAGATGGTTACTAACAGTTTAAGAGGTACAATTGTATAGCATTGGGGTAGAGAGCTTCAAGAGTATCTATAAGGAGGATGAAGATTTTGTAGAGGCATATAAGGCATTAGCTGACTTTGACAATCATTTCCATAGCAAATTCTTTGAGTTTACATTGCGGAATGAATTTCTCGTTAAGGGTAATTAGTTATGTGTACCAAGGGGATCAATAAGAGAAAATCTAATACAGGAGAGGCACAATGGAAGTCTAAGTGGGCACTTTGGTGTCCACAAAACCTTAAAACTAGTCCAAAGATTCTACTATTGGCCTAAACTAGTTAGAGATGTGACTAAGAATGTGGAGCAATGTATAGTGTGTATGAAAGCTAAGGGTGGAATGAGTAATGTAGGTTTTTATCAGCCCCTACTAGTTCCAAATATACCATGGGAGTGTGTGAGCATGGACTTCATAGTAGTTTTGCCTAAGATAAAATAGGTATCTATGTAGTTGTTGATAGGTTCAGCAAGATGGGGCATTTCATTCAATCTAAAACTACCAATAATGCAAGCCACATTGCACATTTGTTCTTCAAAGAGGTTGTGAGGATTCATGGAGTTCTATTGACCATATTTTCAGATAGGGATGTAAAATTCATCAGTCACTTTTGGAAGACCTTATGGAGTAGACTCGGTACAAACTTGTCATTTGATTCAACATACCACCCTCAAATTGATGGTCAAACTAAGGTGGTCAATAGGGTGCTAGATAATCTCTCAAGATGCCTATAAACCAAAGAGTTTGGGAAAATTTGGGATGTGCTCATTCCCCAAGTAGAGTACACCTACAATGATAGTAGGAATAGAACCATAGGAAAAAGTACCTTTGATATTGTCTATGGCATGCATCCAAGGGGTGTGTGTGAGTTGAGGGATCTTGGAGGTATGGAACATAGGAGTGAACATGTTGAGGATTTTTCCCAAACCATGAAAGAAATCCAAGAGCAAGTCAACAAGACTATCCAAGACAATACCCAAAAATTGAAGGCCAAGGTGGATGAAAGAAGGAAGGACATTCTTTTTTTTGTTTGTGGCTATGTCATGGTGCATCTAAACAAATCTAGATTACAAAAAGGTTTTCTAACCAAGCTGAAAATTAAAAGAGGGGGACCTTGCAAAATCATAGCCAAATATGGAGCAAATGCCTACAAAATTGATCTACCATCATATTTGGGCATCTCTCCTATTTCAATGTGCAAGATTTGGTTGAATTCAAGGGTCACTACCTTAGAGCAGTCAAGGAAATGCTATTGATCTAGGACCTGTAGTAGCACCTTCATCAAGAAAGTTAGAAGTTGAACAAGTGTTGGATTCCAAAGTGAAGAAAGCCACTAGAAACCAAATTTATATGGAGTGCCTCATCAAGTGGAAGGCAAAGCTTGATTTAGAGGAAATTTGGGTTACTAAGGCAGATTTCAACAAGGTAGGCATTCCCCAAGACCTATTGTCCACAGGACTAACATAGATTTCTTTTGTAGGGGAGTATGGTGTAGGGGCACCTAGGTAGGCTTTTGAAAGACCTAGGGCTCCTAGGGTATCTTAGCTTGTAGTGGTACTAGCCACACTACTAGGTGAATAATAGGGCTAGCCTAGTCCTAAGGTGAAGTTGTTTAGAGTAAGTTGCTCATAGTTGCTCAATCAAGTCAAATTGATCATCTTTTTTGTTGTTAGGGTAGAGTGGTCAGATGAGTGTTTTTAGGACCTTCTTACATGTTTTTCATCCATTGGATGCTCTTGGCAAGGTTTGAAAACCTTTGGAACAAGTTTGAGGGTCAAACACTTAAAAAAGCAAAAAAATGCTCAAAAACTATCAATGTTATCATTAACAACATTGGCAACTTTTTTTGTTGCAATTGAGAAACTTTTTAGTTGGAGCTTGGTAACTATCTAAAGTAGATGGGATCAATGTGGGGATGTTTTTATGATTTCATCCTTGACCTTTTGGTAGGGTTGGAAGTTTGTGAAGATTCTATGCGTACGAACTGAACAATAAGTTCATTATCACAATTTTATGCCTTTTGAGATTTTGGCATTTTAATGGATTAGTTTGAGAGCTATTATTGTTTAAAGTGTTAAAAGAGGTTGTTGCATGATACTATACAATGCTATTTTGTGTTTTTGTAGAGTTTTAGTTGCTTTTTTAAATTGTTTTAGTTTTGGTTATTATGTTGTTTTATACCAAATGATTGAGCCAAATGGAGTCATAACCCCCTTTCCCACAATAGGATCTATATAGCCTCTTGGGATTTGGGAGATGACTCCTTGTACATATTGTACAGTAAAGTAGGGCCCTTGGAAGAAAATAAATTGATTTTATGGTGATGCCCTAGGCGAACTAGAGATGCATGGTTAGTGATCACAGTCAAGTGGAGAGGTGTTTAGAGTGGTTGAATATTTGTGATACTTTAACTAGAGCTTCGAATGTGTTGTAGGATGTTGCGGTGAAGCCCCAACTTCAATGGGAGGCATTGAAGAAAGTCCTATGGAAGAAAAAATCATATTTTCATCAAACAACCTACTAAGCCCTTAAAACCCTTGTTTTAAGCATAAATTTTTGTGTATACTATACAGACAAGTTGAGAGCCCTAGACCACCAAAATACTCAAGGTCTCTAAAAAGGGTGTTTGGATCAATGGTTTATTTGACCCCTTGTTAAGGACTTTTGCAAGATATGTGGAATTTCCTTCATTAGGAGAGCTCAGTGTTTGCAGCCCTGTTTTAAGCAATTTTGTGAAATCTTGCATAATTTTTGGAAATTGATTAGGGTTTCAAGTTTGTTTGTGGTTGTGAACCTTGAGGTACATTCAAATGCCCTCTTAGGTAACCATTCATCCATTTGGTGAGTCAAATGAGCATTTGTGGTTGGTTGTGATGTTGGAGAGTTATTGTTCTTACATTGGTGTGCACTAGTTGAAAATCCTAGGACCTCCTTGTTAGGATCCTAAGAAGAATAGGGTAAATAGTAAGCCTATTAGGTCTAGAGAAAGACCTAAGGTATCTCTAGAAGTAGCTAGGGCGGGAGAAAGACTAGTTTGTCACATTAGAATGGGATGTGGTTGGAGCAAAATCTGGAAAATAGAATGTCTCAATATATGTCTCCCAAAGTGCAAAATAGAACTAACTTTGAAAACCAAAACAACCATCAAAAGGGCATCAAAATTGAAAAAAACCTACACCACTGGAATGAGCTTGAAACTAGCTTTCCAGCAATATCTCATTTGCCAAAAATGGAGTCCAGATGAGCAAGTTATGGCCAAAAAATGCATGTAGGTCAAAAAAGGTGTTGGAAGGGCAAAAAAAAAAATACCCCCTCAAGATCCGTGCCAAATTTCTTGAAAAACATGCTCACTAGTACCAAAAATTACCTCAAGAAGTGTGTCAAGTTTGTACCAAAGTTGTCTCGATTTGCATACAAAAATCTTGATTTGCACACCAAAAAATCTCGATTTGTGTGCAAAAATCAAAAAATTGATGCATCAGGTAACATGCTAAAAATCTTGATTTTTGAACAAAAAATCTCAATTTACATGCCAAAAATGAAAAAATCACCACCTCAAGAAATGTGCCAAAGCATTAATTTTCAAACCAAAAAAATCTTGATTCACATGCCAAGAACCAAAAAATATCACCTTGGGAGATGTGCCAAATCTGGATCCAATATTATTTTGCCTCACATTCTAACTATATCCAAATTCAACAAATTTTATATGAAACTAGGGTTTTTTGAGCACTCTAAGCTCAACAATGATGTTTATTTGTGCTCAAAGTGTACCAAAAATTAGTGATCCCCCAAATTCAATACAAAAATCCTCTTAAAAATGAAACCCTCTAAAATAAAAAACATAGATCAAAAAGCCAAGCCAAATCTCTCATAAACAGAATAGGGGCATGAAGATTTGGAGCTCTAATACCATGTTGAAGTTGATGAAAGATTAACCCCACAGATCCCAAGAATCACCTCTATGCAAACACCTGTCACATAAAGAGAGAGGCAAAAGCTATGGAGGCTGAAATTCCCAAATCCACAGATGAGACATTCTTGATGAGCCAAAAGAGAGATTATTATTATCAAACGTGAATTAATTAATTACAAAGAGATCAATCCTTATAAAAGGAGATCAAAACCTTAATAGATAAAACCTAGGTTGCATGACAATAACTAATAAAAGAATTAATTATTATATGCTCAAAGTTTAGCTTAAGTAATCTAGAGATAATAAATGACTTAATAATTAAATCAATATGATTTAATTAATAAGATAATACTTTATTACTCTAACAATATATACTTATTATAGATATATACTAGTCACGTTTCTTTGTCAATATATATTGATTTTATACATTTATATATGTTCAGGTTTATATTAGTTTATATTTATTGTAGTTATGTTTTTCTCATTTCTTTATTCATATCGTGTGTGTCTATATATATATATATATATATATCTATATAGTTTTGATGTAAGATTGTGTTCATCTTTATTATTATTTTTACTACTACTACTACTACTACTACTACTATTATATCATTGTTATTATTATTATTTATTATTTTATTATTTTCTTTGTTTATTATTAGTTTTATTTATTTTTTGAATTGTTGGACTCCACTCTCAATCCTCTTTTTATTTTATTCCTTTTTTCTTGCTTTAGAAAAAATTGAGTTGACCTCTTGGGTTCTTGATCCTTGTGCCTTCTTCTCCTCCTTTTTAAAGGTTGGTTTGCAACTACACTTCTATTTCTATGTCATCTTTTCTTATCCTAATGATGGATCATAAAGTGTCATTTGAAACATTGATGAAAAATATACACAGCCAATCAAACCCCAAAAATTGTATGACATCATCTATGGATTGTGGAAATCTATTTGTTGAAACTTCCATCACTGATCTACTTGACATCTCTTCAAGAAAGCACACTTCACAAATCTTTTCACTCTTCTTCTATTGCTCTCTTCTTCACAAGTTCTCCTTAAGATCACCAATCAACAATGAACCAACCTTAGAAAACATCTCTTATGCCTCTTTAAATAGGTAATTTTGATCTTTTTCTGCTTAAACATCATCATAGATCTTAAGCTTAGGTTAGATTCAATGAATCTATCCATCCTTTTGTCCTTAAACTCCTTTCTTGATACTTCTAGAACCTTCTCTTTGAATCCCTGCCTTTTATTGCATAACAAACTCAACTTGTGTATTAAATATGTCAGCCCATCAATCCTTATCATTTACACATTTTGATTAATCCAAAAATTTAAATATGTTGGCCTCAAACTTGATTATTTCATAAAGTGTTGTTTTGTTGACACTTAGTCATGATTGTGTTTCTTAATCGCTATTGTTTTGTCTCACTTGGCTTCCACTAGCTCACTCAGTATTCACTACATTCGGTCACTACTATACTTTTCTTATTCATCTTGCTCAGCCATAACTATCACTCAACTAATACTATTTGTTTGGCTATCTCTTAAGTTCCTTAATCTTCTATTTCAACTCCTTCATTAACCAACCATATTTTCCTAAGATTTTCTTATATTTAACTCAACACTTATAGACTTCATACACTAAATAAACAATACATTATCTTGTGAAAGACTAATTGATCACGTGTTCATTTTAATTGTATCATACTTGCTTCTCTTCACTCAGCAACTTCAGTCATTCATCTAGTTATCTCCCTTTTTAAATCCTCTTCATCAATCAATTGATATGGCACCCTACACTATTAGTAAATGTCTCTTTAGTAGGTTTGACATCAATGACAATATAACAATAACAATTATTTCAATTTTAGTTTCCAACACAAGGTAACTACTCGTACTCAGGAGTGAGAGTGTTATCGCATGACACATGATGAGCCATGTGGCTTAGAGCAATCATTTTCTCATCAATAAATCTCTACTAAGTTATATCAACATTTGTAGATGGCTAGGAAAGGACTCACCATATCCATGTCCTCATATGATGGTAAGGTGGTCTCCTTATATATTTTCAACAAGTATTAAACTCGTTCCTTAATTAGTTTTCACTTATTAATAACTCTACCAAGGGTTACCCTAGGACCCCTTTGTATCCTAGCCCACCTTAGAGAACCACTCCACTCCACTACTCAAAATCAACCAAGCTCTTCTCACTTCAACAAAGAGGAATAACCAAAATGAATCAACAAGATAAAAATCAAGAAATGCTCAAAGTTTACGAAAACCATAAAAGACATGTTAATTGGTCTCAATACCAAGAGCATAGGTCACTCAAACCTTGATATAGGAGCATAGCTCAAATAAATATTTAGATGTGGTCTCAATACCCTACATAGGCACATCACATGGAAGATCATCTCCAAACATGGAGTGTACCCACACAGGGAAAAAACAAGAAGTAACAAACAAGAGAATATATGAGGTTCAAGTAAGATTCTCAAAGAAACCATACAAGAAGATACTCAATCAGTTAAAAGTTATGAGTTTGGATCTCTTGAGATCCCATTAATTAAGAGTAACTTAACAAGTCTCCAAGGATGCAGTCTCAAACTATGCATCTAAAATCCAAAGAAAAACCAAAGCATCAATAAAATATAAAAGAACTCAAGGAAAGGTCATAAATCAAAACTTAACTCTATTGTTCCCATCACCAAGAGCATAGATCCCAAGATGGAATGACATTAGAAAAATAGGATACCACCATCCCTAAATGATCCAAGACAATATCCACATTCCCAAAATCCAATAAGCAACTCAAGATCATAAAACATCAATTTTCGGCAAAATTTGGCTAGGGTTCAAAATCAACATTTTAACATGAAAGGGAACTTTCAACCCAGGATATAAAATACTCAGAATGTCTTATGACCATTCCAACTTGACTAACATACTCTTTGAATACAATACTATCAACTTCAAAATCTATATCATGACAAAATTGGCAAATGACAAGCCCATGAGGGCATACAAAATGATGTAGTAAAAAAAAGGTAAAAAATAAATCTTGGAATTTTTGCTATGAAAATAAAACCCATTGATCTAAATGTACCCAAAAACACACTTATCAAATAAAATTCCACTTTCATCCACTTCACAAAATTCTAACAGCATAACGACATGAAAACTTGCATTTAAAATTTTGAAATTAAAAAACCCAATTGGGCATGAAAATTATTTACTAAAATAAAAAATTGACCAAGAATTTTTGAAAGGTTCTCTATTGTAATTGTCATATTAATTGGTGGCCACAAGAACCATAATACCAATGCATTATCATTTTTCTAAACTAGCACTCATAATACAACTTGTCCATTACTTCATCACTAATTGTGTACTCCATATCCCAATATCTCCTTAAATCATCAAATGTAATACATGTGGATTTCTACACCTAGAAACAATAAGCAACCAATGTCGCTCAAGATTTACCTCCCCTTTTGTAGGGTCACCATCTGCAACTATGTTCTAACCTTTTGCTAGAAAGCTTATGTAAGTTGAACCCTTTTATCTGGATATGTTATGTCAATATTCTTCATTAACTAATTGATTTCATATTATAAAAAAACATATTGAATTTATAAGTTTTTTTGAATTCATAATCACCAATAAACTCATCAACAAAACTTCTTATATGTTTATTAAGATACTCAACAATTTCCATAATATCATCATTATACATTGTTGTTGTTTGGTAGGGCTCAAGTTGAACATTTTGAGCTACTTCTTCTACATATTCTTGTTGATTTTCAATACTACCAACATCTTGAGAAATATCCATGTAAGATAATATTATTGTTGAATGGACCTCAATGGAATAACCTAAATTGGTGCACCAATTACACTTATTGAAGAAACAAGGATAGATGGAGTAGTCAAGTGAAGCTCATATAGAATAATCTTCTCACTTTGAACCAAAAATTCCATAATCCAAACTCTTTTAGATTCATTTAGAAATTCCCCTACATAATTAGGGTTTTATTTTTCTCTTCTCCTTTCTACTTCTTCTAACCTAATATATGCCAACACTCTTTTCCTCCTATCTTCATTAGAAGAACAATTTTTCCAAAACTCCTCATTTTGAAAAATAGTTTGATGATAATATCCCATACTTGTATATTTCTCATTTAAACAATCAAAATATCCCTCAAGATCAAATTCTCATGCTTCTAATCCCATTGATAATATATAAATTTGCAAACAAGTGATTACAACCTAATAACCCTCTCAATAGTTGATCTCAAAATCTCTAAGGTATAGATAAGGAGGGATATAAGAGATCTTATATTGTTCCTAAAAATTGTTGTGGCTTCAAAGATTTTTCAAATAATCTCCAAAGTAGATTATATATCTAACACAAAGAATAGTAAAATGTGAAGTTGTCCTTTAAAGTCATAGACTTAATTGTGACCCTAATCTCTTTATCAAATCCTTGTGATCTCAAAAACATTGTAATCATGGTAGATAATCTTGATGGATTGTGACTTAGAATGTTACATTAAATTTTGACAAAGAATTCTTCAAAGCGTAAATATTGAGCATGAAATTTATATTTCTTATCCCAAATAATGATCTAGAATTGGACTGGTTTAGGACTTCTAAACTTGTCCATTCACTCAATATGAATTCCATGAATCCATTAATTCTTCTTGTGCCCTTTTCACAACATACAAACAATAGTGAACACCATTTAAAACTCTGTGTAGATGTAATCACTTTAATCTCTGACAAGGACTTGTGGATCTATTATATGCAACGAACTAGGAATAAACATAAAGTATATTATTTTTGGGATCTTGAATGTCACAAACTATGACAATCATTTATTATAGGATCATTTCATCTCCATAATAGTTTTTCACCTAATTTACCCCATAATAGCTCATCTGAAAATACTCAAGAACAAATTAAAATTGTATTAAGGAAACTCAAGGCTTGTAATTTATCAAAGATTCTCGTCAGCCCTATCCTTGTGCATAGGAAGCTATCTTCTTGTATACATCCTTTACACATTATGGTATTCTTACTTTAACATCTATAGTTTTATTTTGTGTCAAATTTACCAAAATACTTCATGTAAGACAATTCACAAATTGTTGCTTTGTTTATATATAACATAACTCTTGATTTTTTCCTAATATACATAGTGAACTTATTGTAATAGGTGGATAAAACCTTAATTAAACCTAGGTTGAAAAAAAATTATTAGGGATAACTAATTTATCCATTCTCAATCTCTACAAGTTTTATTAAGATTGGAGTTGTCTAATTTATACTAAAAATTATTGTAACCCCTAACCTTCATATGGGTTTTACTAGAATATTTTCTTTTGTGAACATGATTAGGGAAATATTGTTGGAAATGTAATGACAAGCAAGTGACTGAGAGGGTGAGGGGAGTGAATCAGGAACCAATTAAACTTTTCTCTCTTAGATTACTCCATCTTTAATTTTGAACATATAGCAACAAGGAAATCAACACCATAACACTTTGACACAACATATGGTAACCCAAAAACCCTCCAAGTAGAAGGTAAAGCTAGGGTGGGAATGACACCCACAATGCTTCACTACTACAGTAATAAAGTTTTCTTGTTAGGGCTTACAATTGATCACTTCTAGTGATCTACTCTATTAGGAGTATGAAGGACTATTAGGTCTACCTTGTGAAAGGATTTTACAATGCAATGAAGTATCTACTCTATTAAGAGATTTAGAAAAAGGATTTTAGGTCCACCTGGTTAGAGGATTGGACTGATGTACCTATTAGGATGAATTGACAAGATGATCTCTACTTTACAAATTGATTTTCTGAATTAGATCCTTTGAATAATGATTATCTAGATATGATGGATGAGTCTCTACTTTACCCTTTATACTAACTTGTAGCTTGATTACTTTATCTACTTCATATTCACTTCGTATCTTCATATAATCATGCATGTTCCATATTATCTTTCACATCTCACACTTTCTACACTTAGACAAATGAATTTTTCTTCCTTATATACCCTTCAAATAATAATTTCACATCAAGTCAACTTCCATAATATATATCTTCATAAAAATTAAATATGCTTTTAAGTTGGCTCAAGTACTAATGCTTGAGCATTATAGTGCACTTGATGTTATTTTGATACTCAGGAAATACAGTGAGCTCGAGTTACACTATTGCTTGGTTAGCACTAGATGCTCAGATAGCATTGTAAAAGTCAGGTGATATAGGAGTTCGATTCACATAGTGGACTTGGTTAATATTATGAACTTAGTTCATGCATGAAACTTGTTTCCCATTCATAATGTTGAACAACTTGGTTTATGCTATGAGCGTGGTTAACATAGTATACCTTCATCTACTCGAGCTAGACTGAAATATGCTCCCTAATGGAAAGATTAGTTGTAGTATTAACCAACCTTCCTAGATAGCTAAAGTGGTTTGTCACTAATTGAAAATATGTCTTATCATAGGGTCAACAATCTCCCCCTTTGACATTATTGACAAAAACACTTATCTTGAGTAGTTTTCTTTGCAACCAAAAATCTCTTAATCAAAATTTTCTGTCAAACTCCCCCTTTGCATGTGCTTGGTTCTGTAACTTGGTTAGAACTAGAAATTGTAGCTCAGTTACAACTTATTTGAGTTTTTGATTGTTTTTGTTTGACACATCATCTGGTCCGCATCACATATTTTTCTATGTTTTTCCTCATATACATATTCCCCCTTGATTATATACATACTATGTTTCCCCCCTTGTTATTGTTACAAATGCCAAAAACATATACTTACAAGGTAATACCAAAATGTGTAAGGAAATCATTATTAGTTTTATCCCAATTTTCCTGAAGTACCTTCAAGATGTGCAATTCAAGTTGGATTTTAGTTGATAGCTCCATCATGAGATCTGCAACAAAGCAATTTTTGTCATGAACTAATGTCTATGCATGTGTCAAATTCTTTTGCATCACATCCATGTGATGAAGTATCATGCTCTAAATTTCTAATATGGTTGCCCTTATTCTAACTTCCTCTCTTAATAACTCTGCCTTCAAATCTGTAAAAAAAATATGACCTTCACAAAATGATTTGAGTTGGTACTCAGGTCAAGTACTAACTGACTGGTACTAATCTTCAAATATTCATCAATCTTAGTTAGCTTATCTTTTATTTCCTTAGTGAAAATTGAGGTATCACAAAATTTTGTGAACAATGAAACAACATTCTTTACAACTCCTTCAAGATTTCCAATAAGAGTGGACAATTCCATTTGATCAATAACAATTTTCTTTATTGCATTCTCCAAAACTTTATTCTAAAATTGTCTTTCTACCGTTTGCAAAAAAAATTTCCTATCCATCTATATCCTTATTGAATTTATGTACAATATCTATTAATTTCCCAATAACATGAGCCTCATTATTTACCTGAATTAGTAATACACCTAAAAATATGTCCTTGATGTCTTCAAGAACTTTTCCTCTGTCTCTTTATGCTCTCAATTTCCTTTGTTGTGCTCTTTTCCTCTATAGATCACTAAGGATCTCCATTTTCTCAGTAGTGAGATTGGATTGATCTCAATTTGGAATCACAATCTCAGTATCAAGGTCAATCTAATCAGCTATCTTTGCCTTTCCCTTACCTTTGGCACTAGGAGAGACTCTAATTGCTTTATCTTTTTCTTCATCCTTCTTCTCCTCTCCACTTGGTTGACTCTTAGTTTCTTCTTTGCCTTATTTTTCAACCTTGTCTTCATCCTTTGGTTTCTTCTTAGTTAAAGATGTTCCAGAGGTAGATTGAGTCTGCAATTTAGTTCCTACTTGGGTGGATAAAAGACTTTGTTCCTTCTTCTCTGATTGTTCTACACTAGATGTAACAATAGCTTGGCTCAGAGTGGAGGGTAGAGAAGCAATCACAACAACTTCCATCATCCCTATATCAGACTCTTCTATAGTTTGTACATCTTTCTCTTCATCCTTCTTCATTTTACCTTCTTCCTCAAAAATTATTTTTCATTGCACAACATCTTCAATATTATTTGTTAAAATTTGAAAAGCCTTGAATCTTGGAGTCTACCTATTTTCATGTTTTTCGAAGGCCTCCTTTATTTATTCATTTGAGAGGTTAGGATGATGATTTTCAAAGTTTTCTCTCTGATATTCCTCTCTGTTTTCACAACATTTGTCCATCTTTGAGTAACTACCTTTAATAGGACATTAGAGACTTGGCTTTTTAGCTCATTTGGTTCATATTTCCATTTGGCTATTTTCTCTACTAGAGCATCCTCTATCTATCATTTCTTTTCTCTTCCTCTATATTCATACTTGATGCATTTAAAACTTTTCATGCCACTTCCTTCTCTTAATCTCTTTATGTGTCGCTCAAAGGATAGTGGAGACTTCTTTAGTTGGATGATAGGAGTGTTTTCCTCTTCATCTTCTTCAATTTAAAGTTTCAACTTCCTCTTGGATTCTCTAGCAGTTATGATTATAGGGCTAGTTGCTTTCTTGGGTGTAGCCTTCTTGGTTGCCCTTGTAATCACTTTTATTTTCTTTTTAGGAGGTTCTTGCTCTTCTTTTTCCTCTTCATATTATTCCTCTTCTTCTTCCTTTTCTCCCTCTTATTCTTCTTCTTCAAATTCACCTTTACCCTCAGTGATTGTGAGAGGGTCACCTCTCAATTTCTTCTTTAGGGATTCCATCCTCTTCTTTCCTCCTTTCAAAACTTGAGTAATAACTATCTCTAGAGATATCTTGGCCTTTGCTTCATCATAGGTGCCAAAGTATGTTGTCTTGGGGCAGCATGTTCATTCATAGGAGCCTCTATGATATCCCTTGTATCATCTATTAACATCATAGCCCAAGGATTTTACCCATGCAGTCCTAGGAATGATTGCTTGAATGTGAGTATTGTCATAGTCAACCAAGAAACAAATATCTTGAGATTATTGCTCAACCAAATTTTGAGGTATCTTATACTTGTTGTGCATTTTTTCCTTGAAAATTTCAAAATATGCATCCATTATGCCATCAAAGTTTTCTCCCAACTCTTGTATGTAATCGTTGATTTGATATATTACAGGTATATCCTTACTCCACACAACACTACCTTTTTATAGAAAGAATTTTTGAACATAGAAGAATAAACAAATGAGTAGGGATCCAAACTTACATATGTTCTCTTTGATGCTTAGATGCTCTCCATATTTGTCCTTAGCTAGCTAAGCTATAACTTAGTGAGGTCAAATGATAGGTTGTTCTTGACCACCTTGTAAGCCAAGTCAACAGCTTCACAAGGGACATTATTCGGTCTTCTCAAGTCGTAGATCTTATGAGAAATGACATGGATCTTGAATTTGATATCCATGTAAGTGACATTGTTTAGCTTCATTCCCTAGCCATCCCATTCAGCTAGGGTTTTCTTTGCCAATTTACCATGAGCTAGGGTTTTCATCATTTTGGGTTTATCTAACATAGGGTAACCCATAACTCAGTGAAACATTTTCTTTGTAATCATTACAAGTTTCTCTAACTAGAAAGACAGGTCATGAATTTTGTTCAAAACGTGTCTAATCCATTGTATTTTGAAATCTCTCAATATGTATAGGGAATTGTGTGCTTCATTCATCTCAAATGTGTCCAACTCTTGAATCCTACAATGATAGAACAACCTGATAACATTAATCAGCAATATCTTTGGTGGCAAATCTAAATGTGCTCCCATTAGATCCTTTTACTTGGCAATTGGTGAATGAAGCTTGAATTTGGGTGCTTCACAAAGCACATTCTTCACTAACATCTTTGAACCCTTTTTCACCTTTGAACTAGAGTTGAATGCCATATTGCTAAGTGAAAGATAAATTTGCAATAACTGAAACTTTTACTGCAACTTTTCTTCCACACCAATTTTCTTGTAGATCTCTTAAGGGCTTGAAATCACTCTAAAAATTGAATGCAAGGTTAAAATAAAACCCTCAATTTTTCCTTTTATCAAAAAAAATCCAAATTTTAGGGCCTCTTAAATGTATCATACAGTGGTAGGCAAAGTAGCTCACTTAAGTCATTCAAGCTTGGCATGAACTGATCCTTACATAACTCGGTTAGAACTAGATTCTAACTTGTCTTGCTCGATGACAACAAGCAACTCGGTTACAACTAAGTTGTACCTTTGTTAAAACATATCTTTTATTCTTGACCTTGTGCATATTTCTATACTAATTTGAATTGCTCCCCTTTCACAAATCTAGAACTAATGTAAGATCTTGATTTCTCAGTTCCAGTTATCTCCATGAATGCCTAGTTGGATGTGGATGCTTCACCCAACTCATTAGATTGGATGATGATAGTTTCTTTCCATGGGCTTTCCTCTAATTTTCTTACCCATTTTTTATTGCACTGATTTTTGATTTCTTCAATCTTTAACTTGCCTTTATTTTCTTCACCATAATTTGTTGTATCTCTATTCATACAATTTGTTGCCAAGTGACCTATATTCTTGCATACATAGCATCTTATATTGGTTTTTTTTTTTTTGATGTAATTTTGTACACAATTTATACCAATGTGTCCATATTCTCCCCAATAATGACATCTTCCCTATGTATTGTAGTCCCAACCAATAAATGCTCTTTGTCTGGTTCCTTTATGCTGAATATTTGGATTTAATCTACACTCTAAAGATTTTTTACCTTGTTTATGACCTGTGAAACAATTCCCTTCAAACTTTGATTTGGTTCTGCATTCATTTGCCTTGTGACCATATTTATTGCAATTGTAACACTAACCTTTGAACTTGGGTTGCATAGTATAGCTTTGACAAACATTTGATGTATGACTTATTTTTCCACAAGTGTTGCATGTAGGCCTTTTTTTTCCTTTTGTGCTCCTTGCTATGATGACCCTCCTTGATTGGTATACCCTAAGACAATAGTGCCTTTAGGTCTATTAAGAATTTGTTCATATAATTGATTCACACTTTCTTGTGACCTCAATCTTCTTTCATTTAATTCATTTTCATCTCTTAGTTCATCTTTGAGTCTCTCATTTTCTACTCTTAGATTGGTGATTCTTGATTTGCATCATCTAGTTGATCTTCCATGTCTACTTGACATTGAGATAATTGTTGAACTTCATTAATCTTTTCCTCTAGTCTTAATCTTCTATCTTCATCTTCCATTTCTTTATCATTTACTAATTTTTTTCTTTTTCTCCATGACTTCGTGTAGCTTGTCTAAGTGACTTACTTGTTCTCTTTTCAATTTTCTTACTTCTTCTTGTAGAGTAGCATTTCTCACTAGTAGATCTTCTATGGTTGCATCTACTCTTCTAAACTTCTTTCCTTTTATAGATCCCCTATTGTTTCTTATGTGTAGATATGCCACTCATCTATACAACTAATTCTTTTCTTCTTTTTAGAGAATGAGTAAGTTATTCTTTGAGTTTCTTGACTTTCTCCCTAGCCAACTATAGATCTAGTTTTTCATTGCCAATAGCTTTCTCTAATTTTCATACTTCCATTTCCTCAAATATTTACTCTCTATCTATTAAGCTTATGATATGAGAACATTTCTCTAATACCATTTGTTGGAAATGTAATGGCAAGCAAGTGACTGGGGGGGGGGTTGAATTAGGAACCAATTAAACTTTTCTCCCTTAGATTACTTCAGCTCTATTTCTATAGATTATCTAATCTACTTCCATGCATGAACATAAAGCAATAAAGAAATCAACACCATAACACTTTAACACAAGATATAGTAACCCAAAAACCCTCCAAGTAGAAGGTAAAATTGGAGTGGGGATGACACCCACAATGCTTCACTACTGCAGTAATAAAGTTGGCATGTTAGAGCTTACAATTGATCACTTTTGGTGATCTACTCTATTAGGAGTATGAAGGACTATTAGGTCCATCTTGTGAGAGGATTTTACAATACAATGGATTATCTACTATGTTAAGAGATTTAGAAAAATACTATTAGGTCCACATGGTTAGAGGATTTGATTGATGCACCTATTAGGATCAATCAAAAAGATGATCTCTACTTTGCAAATTGATTTTCTGAATTAAATGGTTTGAATAATATGATCATTTATCTATGATGGATGAGTCTCTACTCTGCCCTTTATACTGCCTTGTAGCTTGATTACTTAATCTACTTCATATTTGCTTCTTATCTTCAAATAATCATGTATCTTCCATATTATATTTCACATCTCACACTTTCTACACTTGGACAAATGAATTTGTCTTCATTATATACCCTTCAAACAATAACTTCACATCAAGTCGGCTTCCACAATAGATATATTCATAAAATTAAAATATGCCTTTAAGTCAGCTTAAGCATTGATGTTCAAGCAATACAATGCACTTGATATTTTGCTAGTACTTGAGAAATACACTGAGCTTGGGTGACACTATTTCTTAGTTAGCACTGAATGCTCAGATAGCATTGTGAAACTCAGGTGCTATAGGAGCTCGGTTCACATAGTGGACTCAGTTAACACTGTGAACTTGGTTCACACATGAAACTTGTTTCCCATTGATAATATTGAACAACTCGGTTTATAGTGTGAGCTCGGTTAATGCAGTATACCTTCATCTTCTCGAGCTACACTAATATATGCTCCTTGATGGAAAGCTCAGTTGTATTACTAACTGACCTTCGTGGATAGCTTAAGTGGTTTGTCACTAATTGAAAATATGTCTTATTGTAGGGTCAACAAATATGTCATAGTCTTTTCCCTTCCTATAGAATTAGGGAACAATACAATTATGGTATTACACAAATGCCACCTTTTTTGTTCTTATGAGTAGGTTTATCCTTTGTAGACTTTTTGTCTTTTTTATGAACTAGTCATTGTTATAAACAAATAGAAACCCTAATTCCCTAATCATCAAATCTAACTCTCCCCTTTCAATCCTTTCAAATTGATTCTTGTTCAAGAAATTGAAACTTCAAGAGAGTTTCT
The DNA here is from genome assembly GCA_028749045.1 of Cupressus sempervirens. Taxonomy (NCBI): domain Eukaryota; kingdom Viridiplantae; phylum Streptophyta; class Pinopsida; order Cupressales; family Cupressaceae; genus Cupressus; species Cupressus sempervirens. The sequence goes on from CM053785.1 coordinate 311,158,208, forward strand.
CTTTTACTTAATGATTGTATTATAGCTTAATTAATAATTTGGGCACTCTATGTAATTGGTTACAAGTTTACTGGTAATCTGTCACTCCTCTTTTCTAATTTACTTCAATTATTTAACATGAAGAGAAATTAATCCCCAATCTCTTTTTGTTCCTCTATTCTTTCCAATATTAAATTAAATAAATGACTCATCTAACTCATGTTTAAACCTCAACCATTGATGCAAAAAGATGAATGGTGTATGTTGAGATTTAAAATTGACTTTATATCACTCTGGTGAGATTCTAAAATAATCACCACATTGGAATCATCTCCACATTGGAAAAAAGGAAACCTTCAAATATACAAATGAGATCCATTTTCCATTGTTAACTTATCCATCCTAGAAGCTCTACATTAGATGCATTAGTGTGTTGGAGCAAAAGAAACCTCCCAATGTACTAATAAGTGGTCACCTCATCTTATGGAATCATAACCAATGATTTTCACATGCCATATCACACTCATTAGTGCACTAGAATAATTAGCCAATGAGATACTGATTAATTAGTCTATCATGAAAACCAAGGGTTATGAATCCACTCACTAGTGTGCTAGAACAAAATAATTGTTCCAAGGAGTATATACTTAATAAGCACGCCACAAAAACACAACATATCAACATGAAATTGAACTAAGATTATTAATATAAAATTAAAAATAGTCCTAACATGCTAATGAACTAACATACATTGCACTTAAAAGCTACTTTGTGCATATGCAAAATTAAATGGTTAAGTTACATGCACAAGGATATTTTTAGGGGTGTAAAATTAATAATATTAACACACTAGGAAATAAAAAGCTAATACGTGTCTCAATTATTGTGACTTTGAGAGGGAAATTGGTTTTTGCAGACATTTTCCCTAAACATAAAGCCACTTTACAAACATGCAAAATTCAAGGGTTAAATTACATGCCAAGAGGAAATTGCTAGGGGTGTAAAACATAACAATATTAATGAATTAGTTAATGTAAAGGTAGCACATGTATTGATTCTTGTGACTTTGAGAATAAAATTTTTTCTATTATACATTTTCCTTAGAACTTAAATGTCACTTTGCACACATAAAAAATTCAACGGTTAAATTACATGTGAAGGGGACATTGCTAAGGTTATATAGCTAACAATATTAGTACACTAGGCAATACAAAGGTAACATTTGTCTCAATTTTGGTGACTTTGAGAAGGAAATTATCAAACATTTTCCCTATGTTTGAACTTAAGTCATTCATATCATATCAAATGACATTGATAGGTGAGTTCAATGACATTGACTGACACACTGACACTACTTAAAACTAACAATCAAATAACTTATGTGCTATGAATAAACTCTTGTAATAATATTCCAATAGTATTACTATGGATTGTGAAAATATGTTGTCATTAAATTCAAATAAGCTTCTTATGTGGGTACAATGTAAAACAACAAAATCAATGTGATTCAAATCTAACCAAAGGTACCACATGAAATCATGAAATCATGATCTATTGATCAAACTAAAGGTACTACACAAAATAACAAAATTAATGTGAGTCAATCAAACCAAAAGGGATAAGCCTCACACACTTTTATTGCAAGTTGATATTACAAAATTGAGAAGTAGGAGCATGTGTCTGCATAACAATAAATAAATTAGTTATGTCAAATAATAATGTCATCACATCAACTAATGTGATTAACATTTGATTTGTGTAGCATTGTTAGCTTAAGGTTCAAAAAATTCAAATTTAATACACTTTACTCAATACATAACTTTAATAAATAGAAAATATTTGGCTCTTGATGACTTGTGTGTGAACTTAATCTCTTTTTTTTTGCTAAAAAGACTTTACTATTTCAATTACCAAATCAAGTAAAAATAGATAATTATTGTGGTGATTGTTATTGAAAGAAAAAAGTAGGCCAATTTCTTTGTTATCACTATGAAAAATGGAAGATTTTTTGGGGATGTATGTCTTGACAAGGTGAGAAACATTTTCTTCTTCAAAGATGATGTTCATCCTTAATGTTTCAATTGTCATGGGTCATGATTGTCTTGTGATGAAGGGATGTTACAAGTCAAATCTAGAAACTTAATCACTCCTTTTAGTATGTTGTCTAGATATATGCATGGTGGTTAAGGAAATGTGGCTTGTGACTTCTAGTGTTTGTAAAGAGTAGAGAGGTGGCATAAAAAAATCTTATTTAGGAGAAAATAGGGATGGGTTTGTTGGATCGCGATGACATCTAGTCTCAAATTCATAAAGAGGACTCCTTTGTTCATCATTTTCTTGTTCAGAATATGTATGAGAATTCTAAAGTGCATAGGGTGGTTATGAGTAAAGGACTCAATTCCATCAAGGATTACCTCTATGAAAAAGAGACTAAACATCGATGAGGTCATATAAAGAAAAGAATAAAGGTGAAGGTGAAAAGGATCGACTATGGTGTTGCAGGGACATCAAGGCATGAATAGTAATGGTGTCTCCACATGATTCTCATTTATGTTTTGATGTATGGGTTGTGTGTCCAGACTCAAAGTCCTTTGGAGCAAGGAAACTTGTTTTGGAACTAGTTATAGATAGAGAAATTGATTACTTTAGAAGAACTTTAGTGTAATGTTATGTAAACTTTATAGACTGACAAAACTATTACACTGTTTCATTTTTTATATAATTCACTAGTATAATGAATTGATTATTTTTAATATAAAAGCATATGAATCTGTATTAAATAACCAAATTAATTCTTACAATTATTTGAGCACAAGATAAAATCACCAACACTATTAAGTTTCTCCAACACATGGGAAAATAATATTCACCAACATTTTCTACTAATTTTAGGCAATTGGAAATCATTTACCAACCACAATAATATTATGTGTGCATGGGAAACAAAATAATTTCCCACATAATTACATTTGATTTCTACAAATAGAAAACAAATTCCTAATTTTTTGCTACTTTTCCGGTGGGGGGTTCTTAAAGTTATTGTTGATTATATCCTCTTGAAAAGTTTAATTTAGAAGAATTGATATGGAACATCTCATACTAGTTTACTAGTTTAATTACATAGAAATTCTATAATGATTTTAAATATAATAATAATTTTTTTGGCACGTTATTTTTTCCTCAACAAATTTCAATCCCAACAATTTTCCTTGTGATTGGAAATGGAGAATTATAATCACTTTTTTATTCTAAAGTTAGATACATTCTTTCATACACAATAACCAAGAAGCATTTCAATAGCAATACTAATCAATACCTATGTTTAAGTGTTCATTACATTCAAGTCAAGAGCCTACAACACAATGGTAACTTGTGAGCCTCTCATGTGGGAGGCCTTGGGTTCAAAATCACTTAACACATAAAAATAATTAATTACAATAAATAAAAATCATTAATCTAGGTTTCGGCCTATCACGATCTTTCCCTTGACTATACTAAACACCTTAGTATAACTACTAATTTCCACAACCATATATATTTTTATAATGCCTTCAACCTCATTAATCGCAATGCACACAAACAAAGGCCAATCTAGAATAATTATTTTCTAGTTGTAAGAGTAGATAATTATGAATTAAACCTTCATCAAAATGTCTATTGTAATTTTTATAGTTGCTTATACATAGAAAGAACCATGACAAGAATTTGAAAAAATGTGTGGAAATTGTCACTTAGACAAATTATCCATTAATTCTTTTTTTTTTTTTTTTTGGGATGAATATGGTGATATGAAGCAACCCTTGTAATAATAATAGTGGATATAAATTCTTTTTTGGAAATCATGCTTAGATAAACATCTATACACTCCTTTCTTTCTAGATTGTGTGTGTGTGTGTGTGTGTGTGTGTGTGTGTGTGTGTGTATTGTGGTCCATTTTAAATATTAGGAATGATAGTTTATTTAAATGGTGTACCTAGATCCCTTATTGTGTCTCTGAGGAGACTCATATACTTTGATATTGTTTTCTAGGTCACTATCACCTTCAGGATTTCTTTAAGGAATTTTGAGAGGCTTGTACAAAATGGGACAACCAATTTATACCAAGAAGAGATCTCAGGTGGATAAACATGGTCTAGAGCCACTCCATCTAGGATTCTATTTGAGGTGGGGGGTTACCCTTCTTTTGTCATGTTGGAAAGATGCAATTGTTATAAGGACCCCATGCATCAATTGATTTGGGTTCCCATACAAATTTAGAATCATCCTTCTAGAATAATTAATGTCCATGCCCTCGATGACGTGGTGGAACAATATTATCTTTGGTAGGGGATTGTTGACTCATTACCTTTAGCCACCTAGGTTCTGCATGGAGACTTAATATGGTTGAGGTGCCATCCAATAGACATGACATTTCACCATTTAAGTGGACTAATGTAGAGCATGAGGCTTGGTTTTACATGCACAACAGATTAAGCCTTTTTTATCCCAATACCAATAGTCACCTTATGGATGTAGTTTGGCATACTTTGATTAATTTCTAGGATGGCTTTGATAGTTTTTAAACACCTTGATCATGCCATGATCTCTTCTCAACCCTTTTTCTCTTTTAGGACATAACAATCTTTTCTAAATTTTCCTTTAGAAAATGTTATCCTATTAGACCACTTTCGCATGAAATTTAGTCTTGAATGGACCATTGTTTTGTCACATTTTTCTAAGTCACATTTTTCTCAACACGTCATTGTTAAGTCATCCTACTAATCTATCCCACGTAATGAGGATTTAGAATTCATAACCTAGGCCCACTAAACCTACACGTTGGATTTTTTGGTGGAATGATGCAATTCATAGTACAACTAAATTCCTCCATTATCATGGGAACACAACTACACTTGGGCCTAAATTGTGATGATAGGTCATCGCAATTTTGATGGTATGCCATCACCCAACCAACATCAAGAGGAATTGGCTCTCGTTGTATGGACATCAGACTTTTTCTATCACAAGTTGCGATGATAAGGGTGATTGTCGCAATTGCGATGACCACAAGTGTCATAAATTGAGCTAACATACTAGCAAGCCATTCCTTTTCATCTTCACAATTGCAACAAAAATCAGTCGAAGACACCGTAACAATTATGACGTCTATACAAAAGAAATTCTATGGACCCCATAGAAAGCCAACAGAAATGTTTGTTGCAATTGGGGTTGGAATGTGGTAGGAATGTTGCATTGCAATTGTGATGACTTGCTTTATTAATAAAAAAATATTGGCAACAAACATTGAATAGCTATGATGCAATCATAGGTTAATATTGAGATTCACTTGGTTTTGAGAATAGTTCAATATTATCTACTAATTAGGGCCAACCACGTAAAGGTGGAAGCTCAAGCAAAAAAATTGGCAACAAACATTGAATAGCTATGATGCAATCATAGGTTAATATTGAGATTCACTTGGTTTCGAGAATAGTTTAATATTATCTACTAATTAGGGCCAACCACATAAAGGTGGAAGCTCATTTGCCCCCCCCCCCCCCCCCCCCAAAAAAAAATGCAAAATAAGATTCTGCCACTCTAAATCAAGAATGCATGTGCAACTGCATTCTGTATGTATGAACAATAGAAGGAGCTAAAAAAACCAAGCATGTTTACATTTATTTAATAGGTCTATGCAAACCTCTAACAAAAATGCAAATTTGTTGGGTTTTTTAAGCTCCACTTGATGTCGTATGCATATGAATTGAGATTGCATATTGAACTATGGCATCCATCTGCTTTGCCTGAAATCAATAGA